>PVKM010004769.1:0-50720 GCA_004027735.1 Carollia perspicillata | reverse complement strand
ATGGCTAGAGGCGGGGGTGCAGGGGGGCCCACTCGGCTAGGCTTCCTCCATCCAGCGAATTTGGGCCCAAATGCTTCCCCTCCCTGCGAATTTGGGCCCAAAAGCTTCCCTTCCCTGTGCTACAGGGATGGAGCTACTGTGCTTTCCCTTTAACCCTGGGGTCTCTGCCAGGATGAGCTGGCAGTCAGCTTCGAGGCTGTCACAGCAGATTTCCCAGCCCCTCTGTTTAATAAATTCCTCCTATTCCAGCCTGGCGGCCCATGTAGCCTGATTCTCCAGGCAGCCTGGTGACTATCGGGGTCAGTGTGCGTCACAGCCTGGCTCTCAGCTCTCTGCAGCTGGTGCCCAAAGGCTCCACAAGTAACCACAGTCCCTTGCGTTTTGCCTCTTCCTCCTTATTCCCCTCTCTGTGACCAGAACTCTGCTCAAGTTGCTCAAACCCTGGTCTGTTGGGGAGGGAGGGAGCAGTTGAGTCAGGTCTCTCCCAAGGATTTTGGCAGGCCCTCCCCTTTCAAGCAGTTTGTGGTAGACCAAGAGCCCACTCTGGGCACCGGGCCTGGGACTACAAACTTGTCCAGGTCCCCGCGCTGGTCCCCAGGACCTTACTGTACTAAAATATCCTTCTTACTGTCTGGTTTCTGGTTTTTCAGTGTCTGCTACAGCTTTGTGGACTCTTATTTTCAAATATGCTGCAGTACTGTTGTCTGTCTGCTCTGTTCCTCCATCGATTAGCCAGTTTTTCCTCCTGTGTGTAGGGGGAAGTAAAATCCGCTCCCTCCTACTCCGTCGCCATCTTCCCTCTCTATTTCAAAGTTCTTATCCTTTACCTCACTTATTTTTTTACATCTGTCTTATCTATTCTGCTGTTCATATTTTCATTTGCATTTTAAAATTTCATTTAATGAATTCTGCAGCTCAAGAATATCTATAAAGGACACATGGACAAAAACTAAGGGGGGTGGAAAGGGGAAGGAGGTGGGGAGCACTGGGGGGTGGTCTGGGATGGGAGTAAAAGACAGAAAACTGTACTGAAAAATGTTGCATCCACCAACCACGAGAACAAATGTCGGAGACTTTCACGGTTTCAAAGATGTTACTTTATTGGCCAAAGTTTTACCTGCACAGGGGCGAACTCTCCGAACGTGTCCGGAGACACAGTGCTCCTTAGAGCTGCAAATGAGAGTCGCGCCTAACGCTCACAACTAAGGGTTTTTATGGACGCGAGCAAGCAAGCCAGGCACAGAAGCGAATGTGGCGGTCAGCGATTGGCTCAGCAATACAAAGGGGTCACCCATCATTGGTGGTTTCGAAATCGCGCGGGCAAACAAACGAGGCAAATCATTGGTGGTTTTGAAATCGTGCGGGCAAACAAACGAGGCAAATCATTGGTGGGTTCGAAATGAACTCAGGGGCAAAACATTTTCTTCCTTAGTAACAGTCAGATGGCTATCTGCTTGCAACATCTGCTTGCTTAAAGGGTAACAGCCCACTTCTTGGCTATAAACAAACAACAGGCTTCCCTATGGCTATTTCTAGCAACACAACTTTCAACTATAACAAAAAACAATTAAAATAAAAACAGTATAAAATGCAAAAAAAAAAAAAAAAAAGAAGCAAAACATTTAGAAACTTCCACACAGAGAACATGTGCTTGAAAGAAAACAAGGATACAAAAGAAGGATCACCTCTTTCAAGGCCAAACTTTGCATAAAGCCAACAGAAACACTAAGGATCACTAAGGCCTGAGTAAGAAAGAGTCTGGAGAGAAACAGCCAAAACCATGAACAAAAAGGTAAATCGTTGTGATAAGGCAGCTTTTCACAACTGAATGTCATTGTTTGAGTTATGAAGTCACAAAACAATCAATATTATTTATGAACTTTAAGATATAAATCCAAAAATATCAAAAACCTAAATGAATAAAGCAATAAATATTCAGTGAGTTAACAAATAAATAAATAAATAAATAAATAAATAAATAAATAAATAAATAAATAAATAAATGTTTTCTTTCTCAGAAAAAAAAAAAGAATATCTATTTGGTCCTTCTCTAGCATTTCTATCTTTTTGTTAATTTCTCATTTTGATCACGTTATTTTTTGATTTCATTGAATTATCTTTTTGTATTATTTGTAGCTCATTGAGTTTCCATAAAATATCTATTTTTCTTTTTGGGAGTAAATCACCAATCTCCATATCTTTGCATTTGGTTACTATACGATTATCGTGATTTTTTGGTGATGTTATGTTTCCTCGATTTTTAATGTTTCTTGGAGTTTTGTGTTGCTGTTGTTACATTTGAAGTAACAGCTGCCTCTTCCAATATTTACTAACTACATTGAGGGTAGAAATATCTTTTATTATAAAATACCTTTTATTTATAATAAAATATTTAGGTCTCTCAGGCTTTGTGTGGCTATACTTTCTTCATGCTCCTTGTTCCCTCTTATGGCAAAACTCTTAAGCTTGTATGTCTTCTCTCAGTCCTATAATACAGCAAGTCAGCTGATGATACCCTCTTTTTTGTTTTCGTTAAGTGGGCACTACAGGTTGAGTTTGTACTTTCTTGACTGCCTGCAGACCCTGGTTTGCATTTTGTGCATGTTCCCTAGTCTACTTTTTCACCAACACAGAAAGGCAGTTGCAGAGTTGGGTGAGTGATGGAGACAGCGGCCCACAGTGTCCGTGGTGTTGTGGATGAGATGAGACAAATTCACACAGACCACTGAAGTCCTGTGGAGGAAAAGGTATGGCACAGCCACTCTCTAGAGAGGAGAATGACCCAATCCTTGCCTTGACAAGCTTTTATTGGGTTCGATTTGCACAGGAATACAGGGTGTATGCATAAAGCTCTCCAATCATTGTCAGGTAGAAATGATTAAACAATAGATAACATTCAAAGAACCTTGGGGGCTTATTCTGAGTCAGGGTCAGATAGTTAAAGAGCCTTAAAACTTTGGGGAACAAATTCACTTCATGCTTGGACCCTTATCATTTAAATTGAGGGTATCAGCAAAGCATGTTTCACAGGATTTTATGCATTCTTTCTTAGGCCTAATTGCTCTAGAGAACCCGCCCTTTCCAGCACAGGGTCACACCCACCTCTGGCATTGTTTCAGGCTTAAGTCAGGCAAGGGGAGTAAGGCAAGGAAAAGATTAGGAGACTTCTGGTGGACACAATGAGGACTGAGGCTATGTCAAACCTGTGGGGTGATGGTCCACCACCCCTTTTTCTATAGCCCCCACAAGTCCTTCCCTTAGGACCCCTTCATGACCGTGCTTGTCGTAGATCACCCCTCCTTTGAGGAATCTTACCTGCCTTTGGCTAACCAGTCATCTGCCCAGGGCCAAGCAGGGTGAAGGGAAAAGGGGGCAGAGGTGGTGTCCCTATAAGGAAGATAAGCTTTGTCTCCTAACTGGCTTATGGTCCCAAGGTCTTTTTACTCAGCCTTAGCCATGGGGGGTTACAGTTTCTGAAACCAGGCAGAATGGTTCCAAACAGGGGAGGTGTGGTTTTTGTATGCAGTTCCCAGAGGGTACCTGTGGGCCAGTGGGGAGGATCTGTGGGTAAGAATTTTTTGCGGCTTGAGAGCAGACTTCCTGATAAAGACTAAAATGCAGTTGGCATAAACTGTATCCCTTTAATTCCCTCCAGGAATTTTATATGACACTCCCCTAATATTTTCCCTCTCCCTAGACATGGAGCTCTCAAGTTAATACTCTGGAAGATGCTGGAAGAGATAAATGAGTCTCTGGCAATATTACATACAGCTGGGGAAGCTAGGTAACCAGTCTCCCTTTTTTTCCCATGGAAGAAATCATGGATTAATTCATTTAACCCTAAGCCATGCTTTCTTGGGGGAGGATTGATACTGTCAAAGTCAATTTTTTTTCTGACCAATTCCAATATGTACAAACTCATTAATTCACACACACACACACACACACACACACACACACACACACACACACACATATATATATATATATGCAAATAGAATATATCTAAAAATATATAAACATATATATTTGCTCCAAAGGAGTGCTAAATTTCTCCTCTGGAAACCTGGACTTCCACCAAGTCTCTCTCATCTGCAGCTGTCTGCCCAAGTTAGTGATTTCCAGGCACTCCCAAAACATAGCCAAGAGGGATTAGAACTGGAATACAATCTTCAGTAGTTTCCACCACTATTACCAAGGTCTGTCTACATATTACCTAAAATATAAGTGGGTGAGATTTTTCCCAAATCCCCTGGCATACAGAGCTGGATTCAACATATCCCCAAGAGGCACTCTTGTTTATTGGTAAATTTCTACTTTTTGTTGTTGAAGGGGGAGACAAATACAAGGAATGTGTTATGCTACTGTGATGCTGATTTCCACATGATTCCAACATTTGATTCATCTTACTATCTATCATTATCTGGTTAATATCCGTCCTTATTCAAGTTGTACTGTTTCTGGTTTTTAGTATGACAGATTTATATTGTTTCCTACACATTTTATTTATTATGTTAGGAGATTTCAACAGGCAGTCACTTTTCCTAGTTTCATTACACAGGCCCTAGTCTACTTTTTTTTCTGTAGGTACAATGACAATTGTACAATTGTCATTATTTACAATGTACTTATTTTCAGATGTTTGCAATATTGTTTTGGTCTGCTTGATTTATCTGGTGTTACTATAGCTCCCATTATTACCTGCTGGTGGTGCAGATGTTTCCCTAGGCTTTGGAGCCTAGTGTCTGGAGTTGGGGAGAGGAGTCTCAAGCCATGAGGGCAAAGAGAGTTACTTAGCAGTGAGGTTTTTTCAGCACACTTTCCTCTATCTGTGGATGATGGAGAATAGTTCTCTGAGTGGGCACTTGTATGAACCCATCTAGTGGTGCCCTAATGTCTCTGGGTAGGGAAAGAGTTTCATGCCAGTAGAGACAAGAAACCTTTTGAGGTTGGGCTGATTTTTGTGATGGAATCCCTCTTGCTTTTTGCTGGTGCTACCACACTGCCCCAGTATCTTCCAGTGTTGGAATGGAGTTGCCAGCCCAGTAGGAAAAGCAAGTGCCTCCCTTGGCCCCTTACTGCTCTTGAGCCTTCTGAAAAATCTTTTGCTCTGGTTATGTTAGGGTTGCCTGATATTGTCAGAGGGACTACTGCTATATCAAGGGGAGAAATGACTCTCTCTGGACTACATTCTGTTACTCAGTTGGGAACTGGAAAACTTAAGATACCTTGCCTTTGTGTTATTTCTCCAGTATTGAGAGTTCCAAAGCACCTTGCCTTTCTCTTACCACCTTTAAAAGTTTTATTTTTGTTTCTACATACTTTATAAATTCAGCATTTGTAGTTAATTGTACCTTGTGGGAAGCAGCAGAGAGAAATGAGTCTGCTCTGTTTTGTACCTAAAACTTACAGTGACTATATAATGCATCCATATATTTTTATTACTTTTTTTTCTCTCTGACTCACTATAGCAACTCTAACTCCTGTTTTCTGTGACCATCTTTGGAATAAAGTATCTGAACCCAAGGCTTTGTATCAAGTTTTGCTTTCACTGGAAGCCAAACAAACAAACCTAATGGGCTAAAATAAGTTAAAGATGGAAAAATATAATCATCAAAAGAAATACAAATAATTTATGAACACATTGAATATGTTTGGTTTGCACATAATGAAAGAAATACAAATGAAAACTCAAACACCATATTCTATGCCAGGTTGGCAGAGGTTAAAGATTTTGATATTATATCCCTTGTATGTGCTACCTTTGCAGTCTCTTTGCAAGGCAATTTGACAATAGCTCTCAGGACACACATTTCTGTTGATTCAGCAGTTACATTTCTAGAAATATATATACCACATATATACTCACATATGTACGCAGGTATATGCACAAGGATGTTTGTTGGAGGACGGGTTGTATTAAATCACTGAATTTTCATCAGTAAGCTCTTGGTTTAAAAAAGTATGGTAAATCCCCATGAAATACCCCATCAAAAATATAAAGCATATTTATACTATCTATATATTACATAACTTTAAAATTAACAGATATTCCCTCTGAGAAAAGAAAAATAGTTTTTGAGTAAGTGAAATATATATTTTTCACTTTCTATATTTTTTACTCTTAGAATTTTTATTCATGCTCATATATTTTTCATTTCTAAATAAATCATACTTACCTGGCAGGGGAGATGCCATGATCACGAAGGTGGTTTTCCGTGTGTGAGGCTTATCCATTGCACTACAGATGTGCTGACACCTGCAATTTCCCCAAATGTGGAAATCTCAACTGCATAATTTGTGGTAGTGGGAGGCTGTGTTCATGCTTTTCCCAGAGAAAAAAAAAGAAAAAATCCACCAAATAAATAACGGATGTGTATTTCTTAATTGTAATGGAAATTAATATTTTATTTAATTTTAACTACTGTTTTTGTTTCAGAGTCAGAAAGTATTTTCACTCTGAGCTTATGCATAGGAAAAAAACCAGACCTGGCTGGTGTCACTCAGTGGATTTAGTACCAGCCTGCAAACCAAAGTTTCACTGGTTCGACTCCCAGTCAGGCTACAAGCCTGGGTTGCAGACCAGGTCCCCAATAGGGGGCATGTGAGAGGCAACTACACATTGATGTCTCTCTCCCTCTCTTTCTCCCTCCTTTCTCCTATCTCTAAAAATAAATAAATAGAATCTTTTTATAAAAACACACATGCACACACCCCAAATATTAAAAGTAATTATGTATATAGAGATAAGACTACATATCATTCTATTTATTCTATATAATTTTGGGATTGCTTGCAAAGTACACACATTATTTTAATAATAAAATATTTAAATTATTTAAATAATATTATCTAAATAAATACAGTATTACTTTGTTTTAAAAAAACTTATTCCCTCAAAAATACATATTTTAATAATCTCTGTATGGCATGTCTGGATGTCACCATCTTCCTCACTGAAAAGCTACTTTATCCTATTACTAACTGTCTCCTTTCCCTTGACTCCTCTTCCTTGGTCTAATTGCTGCTTTTGGAGAAGAATTAGGAAGTACAGAGGAGAAAAGGAGTCCCCTCACCTGGACACTTGAGCTTCATCCTCTCGTATAGTTCCTGTCAAGGGAAGGGGGTTAATTTTTATTTTGTTAAAGATTTTATTTATTTATTTTTAGACAGAGGAGGAGAGAAGGAGGAGAGGGTGAGAAACATCAATGTGTGGTTGCCTCTGACTCACCCCTTGTTGGGGAGCTGGCCCACAACCCAGGCATGTACCCTTGCTGAGAATCAAACCAGCAACACATTGGTTTGCAGACTGGCACTTAATCCACTGAGCCACACTAACCAGGGCTGATTTTTCCCTGAGATTAGATGAAACTACAACTCTTTAATATTTGGATTATAATTCTGCTGCACTTAATTATTTTAAATGAGTGTTGTAATAAAATCAGAAGATAGAAACAGTATCTGTTTCCTACTAGATTTAGGAAGAAAATTACTCTTAAACTTGCTTTTCCTAGGAAACATCCTGGCCACTAATTGGAGCTATAGGCTCAAGAATGACAAATATGAAGTTTGCAATCAGTTATTTTATGAAAATAGATATAAGGATGTTCTTGGAGTCCTTCAAGAATGACAAAAATTCAGGCCTATTTTCTGCCAAAAATTCCACTCCCTTGCTCAAAATGAATATTAAGAAGCTGTGATGTTAAATGATTGGATGAAGTCGTTTAGAAGGCCTAGGGGTGGGATATATATAACTGATATTCAGTTTCATTATTTGCTTTAGAGCAGATTATTTAAAACAATTGCAGTCTTATAAAATTTACAACAATTTCAAAATTATATAATGACTTTTTACTTAAAATTTACAACAATTTCAAAATTATATAATGACTTTTTACTTAAAATTTTAATTTCCTACCTTCATTTGTCATTCCACTATAAATGGTTATTACTGCTTTACATAAGTTTACACACCAGGAGACTAGAAAGGAAAAATGCCTTAAGGTCATGTCAAATTTAATACAATTTTTATTAAATATTTCACATTCTGAGGTAATAACTTTATCATTTATTTTTTTCAGTATCTTATTGTTTGAGTAGGGGTTCATAACTGGGGGCAATTTCCCCCTAAGGAGATATTTGACACTGTCTAAAAACAATTTTCATTAGCACAAATGAATGAGGTGGATGCTCCTAACAAGTAGTATTTAGAGACCAAGGATACTAAGGATGAAACACTTTATACTTTCACTAATGTATCCCCATTACCTCTCATAATCTTTGATACCACAATACAAAGAAAGGAAGGGAGAGGGAGGGAGGGGAGGAGAAGGGAAAGAAGGAAGGAAGAATAACAGTAAGTTAATTATCCCATTTTACCTGATTTAAAACTCAGCTTTCTTGACCTTAGTGCCCTTCCAGAAAGCCATACTATCTCTTTGAAAATTAATACACAACACTACAACAATCTTGAAATTATTCTTTGAACAGCTTCCATATGGATATATGGATAAGTTTTTATGTGACTAACCATGTGTGTATATATAATAATGAAACAATAATAAAAGTCTCTTTAATATACTTACTATGTGTCAAATAGTGTGCTTCATTCATTCATACAAATAGTTGTTATTAAAATTACAGTAACCCCTGAAATTGGTGTTATTTCTGAGTCACAGATGAAAAATTACAGTTCAAAGAGATGAAAAATGGGTTTAAATCTAAGGTCTGGTGACTCAAGTTTATGGGTTTTTTTTCTATTTTTAGTATTCTTTAAGTTTTAGAGCAGTTTTGAGTTCACAAAAAAATTAAGTAGAATGAAATCCATGTTGTTATCATGATTTCACCTCATACCACCTCTCCCATAAAGGCTATCACTAATATACAAACATGCATGCACAAATATGTGTGTAGATGCTGATTGTACTACACATATATGTAACTGAAAGTTAGCTTAATTGAGAAGGGTGGTAGCAGAGACTACTCTTAGCATCTATTCTTCTCAAGTCTGAAACAAGCTCTTAGATTCAATGAACCAAGTATCAGTATTTTTAGCTAGAAATGTAGCTGCCAAGGATATAGAATAATTTCCAATCCTCCCTACTTGTGATTTGGGATTAAGTATGGCCAATGAGATAGAAGTAGAAATGTCATGTGATAGCTTCTTATAAAAGTACTGAAGGTTGGATTTTGTCCTTTTACTTCAAGCTTTCTTCTGTTCTGTTGCTTGGAATGCAGTTGATACTTCAGACTTAATAATGAGGGCCACTCTCAGAAAAGTAGAGAGTAAACTATAGGAGCTTAAGTCCTTGAGAGTTTAATTGGTCAGAACTGCCATATTACACCTGAAATGTGAAATTCCAGACTTTTTCATGAAAGAAATACATTTTTAATTATTTGAGTAACTGCATTTTTTTTTTTTATTCCTGGCAGCAGATCCTAATTCTAACTATTATAAGGATAAAATACTTTTCAAAGGAAGACTTAAGGGCCAGGAATACAGTTAGGCTTAGACCCTATTGATTATACCAAAAAAAAAAAAAAAACTGCTTTCCCTGACAGGGCCACCCAATCTTCAAATCTATGTTGTAGTTTTCTCGATGATATTTTCCCAGATTCAGCTGAAACAGTAATTCAGGGATTATTTTTCCCTTTGATACAGCCAGAATACAATTTTCCTGAGTAAAAAGCATCTGCAGTTCATGAAACTAAACCTACTTTCACTTTGTTGTATGAATTCTTTCCTAGACAAATCTGAAAGATAGGTGGAGGAGACTGACTCTGTATTGACTAGATCTCAGTAGTGACATCCTTGACTAAGGTCCTTATTAAAAGCAATTAATCTCCTAGGAAAAAATTTCAATTTATATACTAAAGGTTTATGAGATCTGCATAGAGGCACACCTGATAAGCAGTTTGCAGAAAGCATGATAGAAGAGACTGTAGGGACTTGCAAATATATCCAACACAGGAGAATATAGAATCTAGCAACATGATTCAACCATATAACAGACTGAAGTTAGAGAACAGTTATTTATTATTAGTACAATATGTGGCATTCCAAAAACATTAAAGCATACTCAGTCCAAAAGTATTGAACCCACTTTGATTGACCCCACTCACAAGAAGTACCTTTGTATCTTAGAAGAAAAAAATAACTAAACATAAAAATAAATGTTTTATAGCACAGAGTTTCCTTGTGTATTTACTGTTAGGACTTTCTAAACCAGCACAAAGATGTAAGAAAAAGTCATTTCCTTACAGTTACAAGAAGCTTAAGACAAAGGGATAATTATAATAAATGATTATATTGAAAATGCACTGTGACGGTACAGATAATGGCTCAGGAAAGCTTTAACTTGTGTTATGAGGTTACAAAGATCACCAGTAGCATTTGAACAGACAAGAGATCCGTGAAAGTGGACATTGTACAAGTTTTTCCCAAATGGTGGCAGCAACAACTAGCACTTATAGGCGGAGAGTGTCAAGCAGCAATAGCAATCACCTGAGTCTGTGCAGTGGCTCTAAAATAACAATGGTGAGAGTGGATGAATTGAGGATGTGACACATGTTGAAGTTAAGAACAGCCTTGAAAACAGTCCAGGTGAAGCATGAATCAGCATTCATGAACTTGTCCTTAGTACCTAATATTTGAGAGGCTCTCTTCTAGATGCTGGTGACATAGCAGTGAACAAAGAGAAAAATATTTTTTCTTGTGGATCTTATTTTCTAGCAGAGTGAGACACCAAATTAAAAAATGAATAAGTAAATTATAGAGAATTTTTAGAAGAGTAAATGCTATTTTAAAAAATAAAGCAAGCTAAAGGGAAGAAGTAATAGAATGGTTTGTTGAAATTTTAAATAAGGTAGTCAGGGTACATCTCTCTAAGTTAATATTTGAGCAAATATTTGAAAAATGTGAGGGATAAAGCTACATGTCTGTTTCAACAAAAAGCATTACAGAAAGAGGAAATAGCAAGTGGAAAGACATGGATATGAGAACATGCCAATATGCTCAAGGAGCAAGGAGGTCAGAATTGTTACGGTTGATTAAGATGATGACTAGGAACAAAGTCACACAGTTAAGGTCTTGTAGACCATGTGAATTTCAGATTTTATTTGAAGAGGATGTCATTATGCAGAAGAAATGTATGAGCTGACTTAGGTATTAGTGTACATCTTACAGTATTTCCTCCAATGATAATTCTTTCTGGTAGCATACAGTATCACAACCAGAATACTGATATTGATACAGTCAAGATTATAGAACAGTTCTATCAACACAAAGATCCATTCTATTGTTCTTTTATAGCCACAATTGTCTCCTACCTTTTCTTCCCCTAACCTAGGTATCATTGTGCTGAGGAAAGTATTCTGTATCTTGACCATATCAATGTTAATACTGTGTTAATATCAGTGTTAATCAGTGTCAATATATATCAGTGTCTATAGTTTTAAAACTGTGGGAAACTGGGTAAGTGGTACATGAAGTCTCTCTGTATTATTACAACAGTATGTAAATGCACAATAACCTAAAACACATTACTTTATAATTATTTTTAAATATATTTTATTGATGATGCTATCACAGTTGTCCCATTTCCCCCGCTTCATTCCCCTCCACCCTGCACACCTTCTCCTACATACATTTCTCCCTTTAGTTCGTGTCCATGTTTCATACTTATAAGTTCTTTAGCTTCTACATTTCCCATACTATCCTTGCCCTCCCCCTGACTATTATCTACCTACCATCTATGCTACTTATTCTTTGTACCTTTACCCTCTCACTCCTCTTCCCACTCCTCTGTTGCTAACCCTCCATGTGATTTCCATTTCTGTGGTTCTGTTCCTGTTCTAGTTGTTTGCTTAGTTTGTTTTTGGTTTTGTTTTAGGTGTGGTTGTTAATAATTGTGAGTTTGCAGTCATTTTACTATATATGTTTTTTGTTTTCTTTTTCTTAGATAAGCCCCTTTAACATTTCATATAATATGAGCTTGGTGATGGTGAACTACTTTAACTTGACCTTGTCTGAGAAGCACTTTATCTGTCCTTCCATTCTAAATAAAGGCTTGGTTAGATAGAGCAATCTTGGATGTAGGTCCTTGCCTTTCATGACTTGGAATACTTCTTTCCAGCCCCTTCTTGCCTGGAAGGATTCTATTGAGAAATCAGTTGCTAGTCTATGGGAATTCCTTTGTAGGTAACTGTCTCCTTTTCTCTTGCTTCTTAAGATTCTTTCTTTATCTTTAATCTTGAGTAATGCCATTATGATATGCCTTGGTGCGCTCCTCCTTGGGTCCAACTTCTTTGGGACTCTCTAAACTTCCTGGACTTTCTAGAAGTCTATTCCTTTGCCAGATTGGGGAAGTTCTCCTTTATTATTTGTGCAAATAAGGTTTCCACTTCTTGCTCTTCCTCTTCCCCTTCTGGTACCTCTGTAATTCAAATGTTGTAATGTTTAAAGATGTCCTGGAGGTTCCTAAGCCTCTCCTCATTTTTTTTCTTTTAGTTTTTGTTTCTTCATTCTTTTCTGATTGGATGTTTCTTTCTTCCTTCTGGTCCACTCCATTGATCTGAGTCCCAGTTTTTTCCCCATCACTATTGGTTTCCTGTGCATTTTCCTTCATTTCCCTTATCATAGCCTTCATTTTTTCATCTAATTTGTGACCAAATTCAACCAATTCTGTGAGCATCCTGATCACCAGTGTTTTGAACTGTGCATCCAATAGGTTGGCTACCTCTTCATCGCTTAGTTGTATTTGTTCTGGAGCTTTTATCTATTCTTTCGTTTGGGCCATTTTTTGTCTTGATGTACCTGTTACATGGTGATGGGTGAAGCCTTAGGTGTTCACCAGGGCAGGTCAACCCAGTGACTGGGTTGCAATGCTGTAACTGGGCCAAGTGTCAGAGAGGGAACAATGGCGCTTGCTTTGTTCTCTGCCAGATTTCAGTCCCTTCTGCTGTTCCCCCAAGAAAACTGGGCTCTTCTGGTGCTGATTTCCTTGAGGGTGGGCTTGTGTATGTTTTAGGATCCTGTGGGTCCCTCGAAAAAATTCTCCTGTGAGGCTGGGAGTCTCTCCCAGCACCTCAATGCCCACATGTGTTTTCAGTCAGTGTTTTCAGGTTTTATTTCCTGGCACTGGGACCCTGGGTTGTGTGGTCTGTCTCGCTCTCCAGTTTCGAGTGATTTATCTGCACACGAATGTGGGACCACCTGGTCAGCCAGCTGCCTTGCACACCCCTCCACAGTCTGCCTCCTCACTGGGCCTTTTTGTTGCTACCCTGCACCTGGGGTCTGCCAGCCACCGCTTTTTTTGCCCAGACCCCTCTCTGCCTGGTGCCTGACTCCACCCCTCCTACTGGTCTGGATGAATATTTCTTCTTTAACTCCTTGGTTGTGGGACTTTCATACAGTTCAATATTCTGTCAATACTGGTTGTTGTTTTTTTGTGTTTGTTTGTTTCTAAATTTTTGTTGTCCTTAGTTTGGTCATGCGAGGAGGCACAGTGTGTCTACTTACACCTCCATCTTGGCCAGAAGTACAAAAACACACTACCTTAAAAGTCTATGCATATCATTTAAATGGATTCTACTTATTTTACCTAAGTTATATCTCAATAAAATTAGTTTTTAAAAATAAATTTTAGTTTTTTAAATTTTATTGAATTTATAGGGGTGACATTGGTTAAAAAATTATATAGGTTTCAAGTGTATAACCTATAATACATTGTGTGTTTACTATTCAAAGTCAAGCCTCTTTCTGTGCTATTTATCTTTCTTTACCTTCTCCTACCTAATCCACCCCACTTTCCTCTAGTAAGCAACATACTGTTGTATGTATTTATGAGTTTTTTTCTAAATCCCATCTCTTTTTTTACCTAGCACCTCAAATCTGCTCCACTCTGAAAGCTGTCAGTCTGTTCTCTGCATTTATGTTTGTTTCTGTTCTGTTTATTTATTTTGTTCATTATATTCTATGTATAATTAATTTAAATCATACAGTATTTCTCTTCCTCTGTCTTAATTTACTTAATACCTTCTAGGTGCATCCATGATTTTGTAAATGTTAAGATTTTGTTATTTTTTGACCAAATGATATTCCACTGTATATATGTACAAAGGCTTTTTCATTCACTCCTCTGTTGAGGGGTACTTGGGTTGCTTCAATAGCTTGGCTAATGTAAATAATGCTGCAAAGAACATAGGGGTATATGTTCATGGATCATGTGTGTAAGTTCTTTGGCTACTCCATTTTCTATACTGTACTTAACATTCCCATGGCTATTCTGTAACTACCTATTTGTGCTTCTTAATCCATTCACCTCTTCATTCATTCCCCTAAACCTTGTTTCCATCTGGCAAACATCAAAACTCATGCCTTTTTCCCATGATTAGTGACATTGAGCATTTTTTCATGTGTCTATTGGCCCTCTATGTACCCTTGTTGGAGAAGTGTCTGTTAAGGTCCTTTTCCCATTTTAAAAAATATTTTATTTTATTTTTAGATAGAGAGAAGGGAGGGAGAAAGAGAGGGAGAGAAATATCGATGTGTGCTTGCAACTTGCACGCCCCCTACTGGGAACCTGGCATGCAAACCAGGCCTGTGCCCAGACTGGGAATCGAACTGGAGATCCTTTGGTTTGGAGGCCAACATTCAATCCACTGAGTCACACCAGTCAGGGTTCCTTTGTCCACTTATAATTGGATTGCATATTTTCTTGGTGTTCAGTTGTATGAGTTCTTATACATTTTGGGTATTAACCCTTTATCAGATGTATCATTGGAGAATATGATCTCCCATTCAGTGGGTTGGCTTTTCACTCTGATGATGGTTTCCTTTGCTTTGCAAAAAACTTTCTGTTTGATATAGTGCCATGTGTTTATTTCTTCTTTTGTTTTCCTTTCCTAAAGGGATATATCAGTTAAAATATTACTAAGAGAAATATCTGTGATTTTACTGCCTATGTTTACTTCTAGGATTTCTATGGTTTCATGTCTTACGTTTAATCTTTAATTGACTTTAAAATTATTCTTCTATATGGTGTGAAAATGTGGTTTAGTGCAATTTTTTGTATATATTTGTCTACTTTTTCCAACACCACTTATTAAATTCACTGTCTTTACCCTATTATGTGTCTTGCATCATTTGTCAAGTATTAATTGACCATTTAGATATGGATTTATTTCTGGGCATTCTAGTCCAGTGATTATATATTTATATATATTTATATATAAATATTTGTATGTTTTATATATTATATATTTATGTTATATATAACATTACATTGCATTATATTATATTATACTATATTATAATATTATAGTATATATATATAATATTTTTATGACAGTATTGTGCTATTTTGATTACTATGGCTATGTAATATAGTTTGATATCAGGTAGTATAATGTATAATTTCTCCCACTTTGCACTTCTTCCTAAAGTCTTCTGTGGCTATTCATGCTCTTTTTTTGGTTTCATATATATTTTTGGATTATTTGTTCTTGTTCTGTGAAATAGTTCATTGATATTTGGATAGGATTACTTTGCGTATTATGAAAATTTTAATGATGTTAAGTCTTGCTATCCATGAGCATGGTATATGCTTCTATTTATTTGTATATTCTTTAATTTATTTCTTTAGTGTCTTATAACTTTCCTAGTACAAGATTTTTGTCTCCTTGGTTAAATTTATTCCTATAAACTGTATTTGTATTTTGATGAAATTATATATGGGATTGCTTTCTTAATGTCCCTGTCTGATTCTTCATTATTACTGTATAAAAATGAAACTGATTTTTGAATAATTATTTTGTATTCTGCCACTTCACTGAATTTATTTATCATTTCTAGAAATTATTATTTATTTATTTTTAAAGATTTTTAAAAATTGTATCTTTAGAGGGGAAGGGAGGGAGAGAAGGAGAGAAATATCAATGTATTGTTGTCTTTCCTTGGTACCCTACTGGGAACTGGCCTGCAACCCAGGCATGTGCCCTGACTGGAAATCAAACCACGATCCTTTGGTTCACAGGCCAACGCTCAGTCCACTGAGCTACACCAGCCAGGGCCCATTTATAGAAATTTTTGATGGTACATTTAAGGTTCTGTACATACTGTAACTGTGTCATCTGGAAATAATTACTTTTTTACTTCTTCCTTTCCAATTTGGAGGCTTTTTATTTCTTCTTTTTGTCTGACTATTGCAGCTAGGAATTCCAGAGCTATATTGCATAAGAGATGTGAAAGCAGACATCTCTGTTTTGTTTTTGGTCTTAAAGGCAATACTTGCACACTTGTAGTTTTTGCCATTTTATTTAGATGTTGGCTGCAGGATTGTCATATATAGCACAGGTAGCAAATGCAAGGCCCATGGGCTGAATACATCCTTCCACCCTGTTTTATCCAATCTGGCACCTTGTTTCTAGATGGTGGCAGTGCTGAGCTCTTGCTTAACTGTTAAGGAGTAGTTACATTTATACATTCCTTAAATTATATTTGGCCCTTTGAAGGCAACCGCAAGGCTGATGTGGCCCCCAGTGAAAATGAGGTTAACACCCATGATACATGGCCTTTATTATGTTGAGGTATGTTTCCTCTTTTCCTACTTTACTGAGCATTTTTATTTTAAATGTGTGTTAAATTTATCATTTTTTTATTTTTTAAACATTTTATTTATATATTTTTAGAGATAGAAGAAGGAAGAGAGAAAGAGGGTGAGAGACATCAATGTGTGGTTGCCTCTCGTGCACCCCCTACTTGGGAACTGGCCTGCAACCCAGGCCTATGCCCTGACTGGAAATCAAACTGGCAACCCTTTGATTCACAGGCTGACACTCAGTCGATTAAGCCACCTGGGCCAGGGCCTCAAATACTTTTTCTGAATCTCTTGATTTTATCATGGGGTTTTTATTCTTCATTTTGTTTATATGGTTTAAAATGTTTATTGATTTGAGCTTTTTGTATCAACCTTGCATCCCAGGAAAAAAATTCAGTTGATGATGGTGTATGGATTTAAATGTATTGCTAAGCTATGTTTGCTAATATTTTAAAAAGTGCTTGCATCTATGTTCATCAGAGATACTGGCTTAATTTTTTTGTAGTGTCTTTGTCTGATTTTGAAATTAGGACTATGCTGGCCTCATAAAATGAGATTGGGATTGTTTCCTCCATTTTAATTTTTTGAATTGCTATAAGAAGGATGGGTGGGAGTTCCAATCCAGATGGAATAATAGGTAGAAATGCTCTGCTTCCTTGCACAACCAAAAAAAATGATAACAATGAATTTAAAAACTATAAATAAGCATAACTGCCAGAATAGCAAATTGCATGGGACTCCAATAATGAAGGAGTTAAATAAACATTCATTCAGACTGATAGCAGGGAGTAGATACGGGCACCCAGGCAGGTGGAGAGGACCCACTGCAAGGCAGTGGACCACGTATGCTGTGAGAGGCTGGCTCAATGGAAAACTCAAAACTCAAAACCTCTACTGGTAAAATACTATGGATGTTGTGAGGGCAGGAAAAACTCCCAGTCTAACAGGGGAGTTATTTGGAAAGTGGGGCTACAGTGGAGCCAGCAAGCGGCATTGTTCCCTCTCAGAACCCTCCCCCACAGGTAGTGCCAAAATGCAGCCAGGAGACTTTCCCCGCTCTGGTGAATTTCTAAGTCTCCACCCCCTTATGACTTAACAGGTTTGCTGAGACAAGGAAATATGGCCTAGATGAAAGAACAGGTCAAAACTCCAGAAAAAGACCTAAGCAATGAGGAAATAGAAAACCCATCTGATGCAAAGTTCAAAACACTGGTAATCAGGTTCCTCACAGAATTGATTGAGCTTAGTCACAAAATGAAGGAAGAAATGAAGGCTACAAAAAGTGAAATAAAGCAAAATATACAGGGAACCAAGAGTGAAGGGAAGGGAACTGGGACTCAAATCAACAATTTGGAACAAAAAGAAGAAATAAATAAATATCCAACCAGTACAGAATAAAAAAACAAGAATTCAAAAAAATGAGGAGAGGCTTCAGAACCCCTGGGAAAACTTTAAATGCTCTAACATCCAAATCATAGGGCTGCCAGAAGGAGAGGAGGAAGAGCAAGGAATTGAAAACTTATTTGAACAAAAAATAAAGAACTCCCCTAGTCTAGCTAACAAAAGAGACTTCCAGGAAGTCCATTAAGCCCAGAGAGTCCCAAATAAGTTGGACCCAAGGAGGAACACACCAAGGCACATCATAATTAAATTACCCAAGATTAAAGATAAGGAATCTTAAAAGCAGCAAGAGGAAAGGAGACAGTTACCTACAAAGGGGTTCCCATAAGACAATCAGCTGATTTCTCAAAAGAAACCGTACAAGCAACAAGGGGCTGGAAAGAAGAATTCAAAGTCATGAAAGACAAGCACCTACACCCAAGATTACTCTATCCAGCAAAGCTATCATTTAGAATGGGAGGGCAGATAAAGTGCTTTCCAACTAAGTTAAGTGAAAGGATTTCATCATCATCAAGCCCTTATATGAAATGTTAAAAGGAATTATATAACAAATAGAAGAAGATCAAAAACTATGAACAATAAAATGACAACAAACTCATAACTATCAATGACTGAACCTAAAAAATAAAGGCAAAAACTAAGCAAACAACTGGAACAGGAGCAGAATCACAGAAATGGAGATCACACTGAGGGCTATCAATGGACAGGGGAAGGCAGAGGAAATAAGAAGCATAATTGTTAGGCATAAAATAGGGGGAGATTAAGAATTGGATGGGAAATACAGAAGCCAAAGAATTTATATATACAACCCATGGACATGAATGCTGTAGGGTGGAGGTGCTGCAGGGTGGAGGAGGAGAAAGGGGAGAAAAATTGGGAAAAGTGTAATAGCATGATCAATAAAATATAGTTTAAAAAAGAAGGGTGGTGTTATTCTTATTTAATTGTTTGGTAAAAATTAATCTGTGAATCGACCAGGTAAAAAACTTTTGTTTGTTGGGAAGTATTTTTTCTATTGCTGCTTCAGTTTCATTGGTTGTATTCAGTCTCTTCAGAATGTTTTTCTTCTTGATTTAGATTTTTAAATGGTATGTTTCTAAAAATATGAACTTTTCTTGCAGAATTTCCAATTTGTTTATAATATTTACTTATAATCCTTGATATTTCTGTAGTGTCAGTTGTCATTTCTCTTTTAATTCTGATTTTATTTATTTGGGCATTCTCTTTTTTTCTTGATAAGCCTGACTGATGGTTTATCAATCATGTTTATTTTTAAAGAGAACCTGCTCTTGTTTCTTTTAACTTTTGTATTATTCTTTTAGGCCCTATTTTGTTTATTTTCACTCTTTATGATTTCCTTCCTTCTACTCACTTTGGACTTCGTTTGTTGTTCATTTTCTAGTTAATTTGGGTGAATGTTATATTCTTTGTAAAAATTATTTATTGTTGTTCAATTACACTTATCAGTGTTTACTCCCCACCACCTCCCTCCCATCATAGCCAAACTCTCCTCTATCCCTTGCTTACACCACAATGCTCGGTTTTGCCCATGTGCCCTTTATAGTAGTTTCTGAAAATCCTTCCCCCCATTATCTCCTTCCACCTCCCTTCTGATTACTGTCAGATTGTTCTTTATTTCAATGTCTCTGGTTATATTATACTTGCTTGTTTTGTTGATTAGTTTACACCTATAAGTGAGATCAGATATTATTTGTCTTTCACCAACTGGCTTATTTTATTTACCATAATGCTCTCCAGTTCCATCCATGCTGTTGCAAAGGGGAGGAACTCCTTTTCCTTTCTGCTTCATAGCATTCAGTTGTGTAAAAGTACCATAGTTTTTTGATCCATTCTTTTACTGATAGGCCCTTAGGTTGCTTCTAACATTTGGCTATTGTAAATTGCACTGCTATAAACATTGGGTACCACAGGTTCTTTTGGATTGGTGTTCAGGGTTCTTAGGATATAATACAAACAGAGAAATTGCTGAGTCAAAAGGCAGTTCCATGTCTAGCTCTCTGAGGAAGTTCCACATTATTTTCCACAGTGGCTGTTCCAGTCTGCATTCCCACCAACAGTGCACTAAGGTTCTCTTTTCTCCACATCCTTTTCAACACTCGTTTGTTGATTGTTTATCATGGCCATTCTCACCAATGTGAAGTGGTATCTCATTGTGGTTTAAATTTGCATTTTTCTGATGACTAGTGATGCCAAGAATCCCTCCATATGTCTTTGGGCTGTCTGGAAGTCCTCCCTGGAGAAGTATCTGTTCAAGTCCTTTGCACATTTTTTAATTGGTTTGTTTGTGTTCCTGAACTGGAATTGTGTGAGTTCTTGATATGTTTTTGAGATCAAACCCTTGTCCATGGTAACATCGGCAAATATGTTTTCCCATATAGCTGGTTCTGTTTTCATTTTAATGCTGTTTTATTTAGCCATGCAGAAGCTTCTTAGTTTGATGAGGTCCCATTTGTTTATTCTTTCCTTTGTGTCCCTTGCTTTAGGGGACCTATCAGTGAAGATATTGCCACATGGAATGTCTGAGATTTTCTGGCCTATGTTTTCCTCTAGGACTTTTATGTTGTCATGGGTCATATTTAAGTCTTTTAGACACCTTGAATTTATTTTTGAGTATGGTGTAAGTTGGTTAGTTGAGTTTCATTTTTTTTTTTGCATGTAACTGTCCAGATCTCCTAATACCATTTATTAAAGAGGCTATTTTTGCACCATTTTTGCTGCTGTCCTCTTTTCAAATATTAATTAACCATAGAGACCTGGGTTTATTCCTGAGCTCTCTATTCTGTTCCATTGGTCTATGTGTCTGTTCTTATGCCAGTACCAGACTATTGTGATTACAGTGGCCTTGAAATACATTCTGATATCAGGTATTGTGGACCTTCCTACTTTATTCTTCTTTCCCAAAATTACTGCAGCTGTTTGGGGTTATTTATGGTTTCATATAAATTTCTGAAGTATTCATTCTATGTCTATGAAATATGGCACTGGTACTTTTATAGGTATTGCATTGAATGTATGAATTGTTTTGGGTAGTATGGACATTTTGATGATGTTAATTCTTCCAATCCATGAGTATGTTACATGCTTCCATTTGTTTGTGTCTTCCTTAATTTGTTTCTTAAGTGTGGTGTAGTTTTCTGAGTACAGGTCTTTTATTTCTTTGTTTAGGTTTATTCCTAGGTACTTTATTTTTCCTGTTGTTATATCAATTGTGATTTTTTTCTAGGTTTCTGTTTCTGATATTTCATTGTTGATATACAAAAATGTCTTTGACTTCTGAATATAGAGTTTGGATCACGCTGTTTTGCCAAATTCAGTTATTAGATTGAATAATTTTTTTAGTGGAGTCTGTAGAATTTTCTATGTATACTTTCATGTCATATGCAAACAATGAGAGTTTAGCTTTCTCCTTTCCAGTTTGGATGCTTTTAATTTCTTTTTCTTTCCTAATTGCAGTGGCTAGGACTTCCAGTACTATATTGAATGGAAGTGGTGAGAGCATACAAGCTTGTCTTGTTCCTGATCTTAGCGGGAAAGCTCTAAGTTTTTGCCCTTTGAGTATGATGTTGGCTGTAGATCTCTCGTATATAACTTTTATTACACTGAAGAATGCTCCTTCTATTTCTACATTGCTATATGTTTTATCATAAATGGGTGCTGTACATTATCAAATGCGTTTTCCACATTTATTTTTATGATCATGTGAACTTTATCTTTCCTTTTGTTTATGTGATGTATTGCATTTGTTGATTTTCAAATATTGTACCTTCCTTGCTTCCCTGGGATGAATCCCACTTGATCATGGTGTATGATCTTGTTAACATATTGCTGGATGTAATTTGCCAATATTTTGCTGAGAATTTTAGCATCTATGTTCATCAGATATAGTGGCACGATGTTTTCTTTCTGTGTTGTGTCTTTATCTGGTTTTGGAATTAGGATGTTGCTGGCTTCATAAAAAGTGTTTATGAGTATTCCATCTTCTTGGACTTTTTGGAATAGTCTTGTGAAAGATAGGGGTTAGCTCTTCCTTAAATGCTTTGTTGAATTCTCCTGCGAAACTGTCTCATGGAGACTATTTGTGTGCTGGGAGCTTTTTTTTTTTTTATTACTGTTTCAATTTTGTCAGGTGTCATTGGTCTGTTCAGACTTTCTGCTTCTTCTTCATTCAGTTTTGGAAGATACATTTTTATGGAAATGTGTCCATTTCACCTAGGTTTTAAAATTTCTTGGCTTATAGTTCTTCATAGTATTTCCTTACAATCCTTTGCATTTCTGTGGTACCAGTTGTAATTTCTCCTCTTTCATTTCTGATTGTGTTTATTTGGGTCCTCTGTCTTTTTTTCTTGATGAGTCTGCTTAAAGGCTTGTTAATTTACTTTATCTGTTCAAAGAAGCACTCCTGGGTTTATTGATCTTCTGAATTGTCCTTTTAGTCTCTATGTGTTTTAATTCTGCTTTGAATTTGTTTATTTTCTTCCTTCTACATGCTCTGGGCTGTCTTTTTTATAGTTCTTGCAGTTCTTGTAGGTGTGGGGTTAAGTTGTTTATTTGAAATGCTTCTATCTTTCTTAGGTAGGCCTGTATTGCTATGAACTTCCCCCTCAGGACTGCCTTTGCTATGTCCTATAAGATTTAGATAGTTGTGATTTTATTTTCATCTGTTCCCAGTAACTTTTTCATTTCCTCCTTAATCTCAATCTTGACTCATTCATTGTTTAATAGCATGTCATTTAATCTCCATGAGTTTGAATGTTTTTTTCTTGAGGTTGTTTTCTATTTTAATTCTCTTGTGGTCAGAGAAAATGCTTGGTATGGTTTCAATTGTCTTGAATTTGTTGAGACTCGTCTTCTGTCCTATCATGCCATCTATCTTTGAAAGTACTCCATGTCTCCATGTGCATTTGAAAAGAATGTTCATTTTGCTTCTTTGGGATGAAAGGTCATATATATATATATATATGTTTAGTCCATTTGTTCTAATGTGCGATTCCATGCTGAAATATTCTTGTTGATATTTTGTTTGGAAAATCTATCCACTTTTTACAGTACAATATTTAAATCCCCTACTATAATTGTGTTGCTGTCAATATCTTTCTTGATGTCTCCAAGATTTTATGTATTTGGGTGCTCCTATATTGAGTGCATATGTATATACAATGTTTATGTCTTCTTGATGTATTCTTCCCTTGAGTATTATGAAGTGACTTTCTTGGTCTCTTTTATGGCTTTTTAAAGCCTATTTTGTCTGGTATGACTATTGCTACCCTGTTTTTTTTTTTTCCCTGTGCAATTATGTGGAATACTTGTTTCCAGGCTTTCACTTTCAGTCTGTGTAAATCTTTTGTTCTGAGGTAGGTATCTTGTAGGAAACAGATGTGTGGGTCATGATTTCTTATCCATTCAACTATTCTATGTCTTGTGATTGGAGCATTTAATCCATTTACATTTAAGTTTATTATCGATAGACACTTAATGCCATTTTTTTGTACCCGTGTTCCTCTCTTTCTCACTCTTTTTTTTTCCCTTAAAGCAGACACTTCAGCATCTCCTGTAGTGTTGGTTTGGAGGAGTTATATTCTTTGAGGATTCTTTTGTCTGGGAAACTCTTTATTTTGCCTTCCATTTTAATCGAGTGCCTTTTTGTATTGAGTATTCTTGGTTGACAGCCTTTGCTTTCCATTACTTGTAATATTTCTTGTCATTACCTTCAGACTTTGATATTTTCCATTGAGAAGTTAGCTGGTGGTCTTGTCAGGGCTTCCTTGTACTTCCAGTTTCTTTCTTGCCACCTTTAAGATTCTCTCTTTGTCTTGGAATTTTGCCATTTTAATTATGATATGTCTTGAAATGGGCCTCTCTGGGTTCCTTTTGATTGGGATTCTCTGTTGTCCTGGATTTGTGTGACTTTTTCTCTCATCAAATTAGGGAAGTTTCCCATCATTATTTTTCAAACAGGTTTTCTATTCATTGCTCTTCTTCTCCTTCTGGTATCCCTGTTACATGGATATTATTACCTTTTATGTTGTCCTACAGTTCCCTTTCCATCTCTTCCTTCTTTCTGAGCCTCTTTTTCTTTTGTTTCTCTTTCTGGGTGCTTTTTCTACCTTATTCTCCAGCTTGCTGACTTGATCCTCTGCTTCATCTAGCATGCTTTTCATTCCTTCTGTGTTCTTCTGTTCAGAAGTTATATTCTTCATTTCCTCTGTCCCTTGTTGATATTTTCTATTTCCTTTTTCATGTTGATATAGTTTGCATTGAGTTCATTGTAGTTTACCTGTAGTTTTTGGTAATTCTCTGTGAGCTCATTGAGCTTCCTGATAAACACTGCTTTGAACTCAGTATCTGATAGTTGACTTGCCTCTATTTCATTTAGCATTTTTTCTGAGGCTTCATTTTTTTCTTCCACTTGGTGATTGTTTATTTGTCTTCCCATTGTTTGTGAGACTCTTTTTGTTAGCCTCTGCTTCTTCAATTTATCTGTTCTCACTCCCTGGGTTTATGGTGTGAACTTCTATGGAGGAGACCTGTAAAATTCAGTAGTGCAGTCTCCTTGATCTCCTGTGCTTGCTGATCTTTGGCTGTCATTTATATTGGCTCTCTGTACGTCTTTGGGTTTTGAATGCTGTTGAATCTTTCTTTTGTCAGTCCTTCCTTCCAGATGGTTAACTGAGGGTCACTCCATCCAGCACTTCTTGTATTCTGTTGTTCAGGTGTGGACAGATTGTGTTTAAGCTCATACTTCTGTCTTTATGAGATTTTGAGGCCACTCGCTCACTATTGTTCAATTGTTTGCTGTGGGTAATTTCTCCACCATTTAGTTGTAATTCCAGATTGGTTCTGGGTGGAGGTTAGTTTGGCTTCCAGTCAGTCCTTCACTTTCTACCATATTATGTGTTGGTGGTTTTTTGTTGGTGGGTTCTCTCTTCCAGCAGGTATGCTGGTGTTCAAAACTCCCACCTTTAGTCAGCTTTCCTTCCGAGGATTAGATTCTTTATTTTAGAGTTTACTTACTTCTTTGGGTAAGCCTGTATTGCTGTGAATTTTCCTCTCAGGACTGTATTTGGTGTATCTCATAGATTTTGAGTTGTTGTGGGTTTGTTCCTGTAATTTATCATAAACCCTATTGTTTTCTGAATCATATTTCATGAAGGTGGAAGCAATTCAGATCTAGTACATAACTTACAGAGAGCATGGTGGTTTAACCAATCTATTTTAATGAGAATGACTTTAAATGCAAGTTTCTGGCCCTTTAAATACAGCTATTTATGGTGTAATTATGAGAAATCAACTTTCATTAACCTTAACTATATGCAATAAGTGCTATTTTCTAGCCAATAGAGTAATTCCTTGTTGCAAAATAATCTACCCCACAGCATTCAGCGTGAAAAACACTGAATTTAAATAGTAGAGACATCAACATGAATTTGGAAGAAAGGGTTTCCTTAAATTTAGGGTGGTAGAGGGGACTTAATGTTTTTACTCAATTAAGAACATTTTTAACAATACGGAGTTTTTTAAAAAATTATAATTCCATGAATTAATAGGGAAATGGTTCTATCAGGTAAGGCACCTTGCCATTGTTTCTTATAATGTATGCTTTTCTGAGTGGAATGGGTTGTCCTTTCTGTCAAACCCAGGCACCTTTCAGTTTGGCTTCTTTCTTCTGATTAATTTCCTTCACATGTTAAGGAAGCTAACTCAGCTCTTAGAGTGCTTCATAAGCTCAATACATATATTAATTATCTTGGCAAAAACCTTGCACTTAACTTGTTTATTCACAACAATGTTAACTGCATGCTGAGGGACATAGTAGAATCTTCCAATTTTGCCAGGTTAACATTAATGAGGCATTCCTTTTTAAACAGTGTCTATTCCCTTGATGGCTAAAATATCATGTTTCTTATAGAAACACATGTATGTGGCCAAAAAACAACTCTTTGTTTTCTAAAGGCCTAGAGAACATATAGAAGGTACCTCTTCTCTTTCCCTCTCTGTTAGTCATTTTGGCAAAGTAGTGGCAGATTGTGGTTCCTTTGGATTGCTGTGTTTTCATTTTCATTTGTGTCAAGGTGTTCCCTGATTTATTCCCTGATTTTGTTGTTAACACATTCATTGTTTAGTAACATGTTATTTAGCCTCATTTGTGCTTGTGTGTTTTTCATATATTTTTTGTAATTGATTTCTAGTTTAATAACATTGTTGTCAGAAAAACTGATTGATTGAATTTCAGTCTTCCTAAATTTACTGAAACTTGTTTTGTATCTTGATATGTGGTCTGTCACTTGAAAATAATATATATGAATTCTGTCCAGATGGTATACAGCCACAAAATATGAAAAATAGAAACATTTATTGAAAAGCACACAAGATACAAGAAATATTGCACATAGCAAAATGATGCCTCAGTTCCCTTTAAAGTAATCATCAAGGAACCTCACACAGTTTTCCCAATCACCGTCAGCTGTCCCATCATATTTTCCTGGATCTCATCAATGGTCTGAAATCTCTTCCATTTCAAAGGTAATTATAGTTTGGGGAAAATCCAGAAGTCACAGGGTAACAAATCTGGGCTGTAGTGGGGCTGAGTCACCTGGGTGATTTGATGTTACTAAAAAAACTCTGCACAAGACATGATGCATGAGGAAGCACATTGTCATGGTGAAGCTGCTGATCACCAGTTGCCCATAGCCGTGGCCTTCTCAATCACCTAAATAGTTTCTGGAGAACAATTTTCAAGCTTAATGAAAAATTTGATGCTGATTCATTGCTCTACTCCCAGTCATTTTGAATGTGACGGCCATATAGTAAATGTGCTCACTCAACAGTGTCTACTGTCCCCACTGACTAGTACAATAAAGTCATCATTGTTCATGTATGCACATTCCAGTCCAATCTCCTTGGCTGCCAGTTTGCATAGATGCTGCACAAACTGATCTCATTATACTAGCAATGGCTGGACTCTTTCTGGAGAGACCTCATATTCTGCCACTTTTTGCTAAAATTCTCTGAAGATATCAATCAAATTCATGTGTTCTAATGTGTCATTTAAGGCCACTGTTTCCTTGCTGATTTTCTATCTAGAAGATCTATCCACTTAGGTCAATGAAATTTTAAAATCATCTACTATGACTGCCTTACTGTTGATCTACCCATATATGGCCACTGTGCTGTGACCATTCAAGGCTGACAGGTTCACGGGATTTGGGAAGATATGAGAATATTCACAAAGCCATTGAGATGTCTGACATGCCTTCATTTAAGGGTGGGGGATCCACTCACGCTGGAAGCCACGTGTCCCCCTGCATGTCCCTATATGTCTGTGCATGTCACCTGTCCCCTGGTAGCCCCTAGAGTGTAGCCCCTAACTTGTTATATACTACATACAGACAAAGCCAGAAGGGTGCCAGGATACATTGTATAACACAGCAAGATTCTTCACATACAAACCCACTGAAGGCTATGGGAACAGTTTATCAGACCCAGTCTCAAGGGTATAAGAACACTGCTTATCAGGTCCATTCTCAAGGATATGGGGAACTGCTTTCCCTAGTTGCCTGAACATCTGGGTGAGGAAGCCAGACTGACTCTGTTTACCCTATAACCAGCAATATTTGCTCTATATATTTATATGCACCTATGTTGAGTGTGTAAATGTTTACTAGAGTTATATCCTGTTGTTGGATTGATCTCTTAGTTGTTATATAATATCCTATTTTAACTCATTGTAGCTTTTATTTTAAAGTCTAGTTTGTCTGATATAAATATTGCTACCCCAGCTTTTTCTTCTTTTTTTCTTTCTATCCCTTTACTTTCTTTTTTTATTTTTTTAATATTTTATTTATTTATCTTTAGAGGGGAAGGGAAGGAGAGAGGGAGAGAAATATCAATGTGTGATTGTCTCTCATGCATCCCCTGCTGGGAATTGGCCTGCAACCCAGGCATGTGCCCTGATGGGAATTGAACCACAATCATTTGATTTGCAGGCCTGCACTCAATCCACTGAGCTACACCAGCAAGGGCCTATCCCTTTACTTTCTGTCTGTGTATATCTTTCATTCTTAGGTGGGTCTCTTGCAGACAGCATATATATGGGTCTTGTTTTCTTTCCATTCATCTACCCTATGACATTTGATTGGAGCATTTAATCCATTTACATTTAAAATGCATATCAATAGGAGTGTATTTATTACCATCTTATTCCTTATAATTGTGTTCATTATTTTTTTCTTCTTAAAGAAATTCCTTTGACATTTCTTGTAATACTAATTTGGTGGCAAATAATTATTTTAGCTTTTTCTTCTCTGAGAAGCCCTTTATGTCTCCTTCAGTTTTAAATTATAGCCTTGCTGGGTAGAATAGTCTTGGTTTTAGGTCCTTGCTTTACACCACTTTGAATATTTTGTTCCAATTTCTCCTGGCCTAAAATATTTCTGTTAAGAAATCAGCTGACAGTCTTATGGGAACTCTATTGTAGGTAACTAATTGTCTTTCTCTTGCAGCTTTTAGATTCTCTCTTTGTCTTTCGTAATTGCTATTTTAATTATGATGTGAGTTGGTGTGTGCCTCCTTAGGTTCATCTTGCTTGGGAAGCTCTGTGCTTTGTGGATTTGTATGTCTTTTTCCTTCACCAGGTTAGAAATGTTTTCCATTAGTATTACTTCAAGAAGGTCCTCAGTTCCTTGTATTTCTCTTCTCCTGGTACTCCTATGATGTGGATGTTGTTACTCTTTCTGTTATCATAAAGGTCACATAAACTATCCTCACTTTTTTTTTTCTTTCTGCTGCTCTGATTGACTATTTTCTGCTACCTTCTCTTTCACATTGCTGACTCAATCATATGTTTCATCTAACCAGCTGTTGATTCCTTCTAGTGTTCTTCATTTCAGATATTGTAGTCTTCATTTCTGACTAACTATTTTTATGGTTTCTATGTCTATTTTTATGCTTATTATCTCTGTACTAGTTCTCACTGTGTTCATCCATTCTTCCCCTAAGTTCTGTGAACATCCTTATAACCACTGTTTTGAACTCTGTATCTAGTAGATTGCTTGCCTCCGTTTTATTTAGTTCTTTTTCTGGGGATTTCTCCTCTTCTTTTGTTTGACAAAGTTTTTTTTTTTTCTTGCCATTTTTTCCACATCTCTTTATTTGTTTCTGTATATTAAGTAGTTCTGTTATGTCTTTCATTATTTCTGGTATTTCCTTAAGTGTATGGTGGCTTTGTATGGTAGGTGTCTTGTGGGACTCAGTGGCACAGTCTCCTTGATCACCATATATAGATCCTTTAGGAAAGTCCCTTGTGTGAGTTGAACCCCCC
Source organism: Carollia perspicillata (assembly GCA_004027735.1). NCBI lineage: Eukaryota > Metazoa > Chordata > Mammalia > Chiroptera > Phyllostomidae > Carollia > Carollia perspicillata. The sequence continues at coordinate 21,383 of PVKM010004769.1, read as the reverse complement.
CTCTTTTATTTGAATCTCGATTGCTGTTTGTCCATGGGTGTGGTTGACCTTCAGACTGGCTGAATCTGAGTATTGACCCCAAGCACTGACCCCAGCCACGGTGCTCAAGCTGCTTTGTGTAGGCTGGCCCCATGAAGTAGAACTTTCCTTGGAAGTATCTAGTCCCTGTCAAGATGTCTCTTTTAGTGTGTGCTTTTGGAGCTAATTAGGTCATTCTCTGATGTGATCTGTAACCTAACACTAGTTGTGTTGTTTAGGAACCTCTTGAGAGGAACTCCAGTGCAGGACAATTTCAGACACTGCCTCTGACAAGCCACAGACTACATGTTTAAAACTACAAAATAAACCATAGTTTGTGGTTGCCTCTGCTGGGCCTATGTGAATGTGGAAGGGACTAAGATAAATACCAACTTTGGCTTCCACCAGCACTGAGCTTGGGGGCAGGTCAACAAAAGATCTAATGTACCCCAAAATTTGCCTTTGACTGTTGGCTATATTTTAAGGAAATCCCAACTATTTTTCCACAGTGGCTACACCAGTATGCATTTCTACCAACAGTGTACTAGGGCTCCCTTTTCTCCACATTCTCACCAACACTTGTTGCCTCACATATGTTTTATGTTTTATTGTTAAATGCATGCATACTACAGAGTGCTATGTCTTCTTGGACAACTGGTACTTTCACATGTGATTACAACCTTTATCTCTAATTATTTATTTCCCTTTTAATTTTTTAGACTTTATTTTTATATTTAGTTGGGTTTTTCTTTTTCATTTTTCTAACAAGCATTTAACATAAAATTTATCATCTTGTGTGTACAGCACAACAGCATCAACTATATGAACATTATTGTCTAGCAGATTTTTTTAATTCTGTTTATTTTGCAAAATCAAAACCATACATCCATTAAACTCCACATTATCCTCTCCTCCCTTCCTCTATTAACCATCATTTTATTTCCAATTCTGAGAGTGTGACTACTTTAGATACATCATATATGTGGAACCATGCAGTAATTTGTCTTTCTGTGACTGACCTATTTTACTTAGTATAATGTTCTCAAATTTCATTCATATTGTAGCATATCAAATGTTCTATAATCCACAAATGCCAATATAAAATACTAGTTCTAACTTTTAAATAATTTTGTCATGATAGGTCTCATTGAGAAGATGATTTTGATCAAAGATTTGAAGGAAGAGAAAGCTTTAGTTAAGCTAGAATCTGAGGAAAAGCATTGAGGCAAAGAAACAAGTCAGAACAAAGGACATAAAGTAAGAGTGTATTTGGCATATTTAAGAAACAACAAGGAGGTTTAATGTGGAGGAAACAGAAATATTAAAGGAGGTTGAATTCTAAGAAATTTATGCAGCATGTGCAACAAAAAGAACGTGAAGACCCTTGTAGATAAAGACTCGGTTTTATCTGAGTGGAATGTGAATTTGCTGTATGATTGTTTTAGCCTAATAGTTGCATAATCAAATTCATGCTATCAGAATATTGTTATGGAAACTGTATTGAAAATACATTTTATGTGTGTTGAAAGGGAGGTGGTTAAAGCTGGAAACAGAAGAATTAGTTTGGAGGCTAATGTGGTAACCCAGGAAGCTATAATGGCTGTTTACACCAGAGTAGTAGTAGCGCATGTGATGAGAAATGGCTAAATTCTGGATATATTTTGAAGTTAAAGAGAAATTATTGCCTGGTAGATTACATATGGGCTATGAAAAGAAGAGATCAATAATGAAGTTCATGGATTTGTCCTGTGCAGCTGAAAAATGGAGTTTCTATTACTTAAGATGGGGAAGTCTCTAGGAGGATATAGTATTAGGGTAGAAAATTGAGTTCCATTCCAGATAAGTTGAATTGAGATGTGTAAAGAAATTCAAGTAGAAATATCAAGGAGGCAAATGGACATATGCATCTGGGGTTTGGAAAAAAGATGTGGTGAAAATATGAATTTAGTTGTCTTCACCATATGGATGAATTTAAAGCCACAAGACTGGATTTAACCAAGGGAATGATTATACATAGATAAGAGGGATAAGGGTTGAACTCTAGGGAGTACTGATGTTAAGAGGCTAAGGAGAACAGGAGAAACTAGCAAGGGCAGTGAAAAGGAGCTCCCGATGAGGCTGGAAAAAAGAGATGAGAATGTGACTTCCTGAAAATCAAGGTAAAATGTTTATCAAGAAGAAGGTATAATCAACTGTGTCAAATGCTGTTACTAAGTCAAGTGATGTGGAGATTGATAATTTAATAGGATTTAGCAACATAGAGGTCGTTGGTTACCTTTATGCAAGCAACTTTAGTGAGATGAAAAAAGAAAAATTTTAGTGGGTGTATAAGACAATGACACATCTGTTTCTCATTAGGACAATAAAACAATGAGAAAAATCTTTGCTATTTTGTAATTAACAAAGGAAGATTAGATGTACATTGAGCAATGAGTCCTTTATGGGTGAGCAGAGTGCTATGGCAGTTTCCATAGATGAGGGAACGTGGCTGATATAGGGAAAAGATAATAAAGGAGTGGAACTTCCATGGATACAGAGATTTTTCCATGTCAAGGAAAAATGAGCCAAATCATAGACAACATTGTGGACTCAAAAGGCATGTTGAAAACTGGATGAGTCTCACAAACAAAAAGAAATTGTGTGATCCTATAATTAATTCCACAAACAAATTCCAAATATTTGCCTAAATAATATTACTGGAATAGGTTCTAAAGGAGAACAAGATGGGGATGTAAGGGAAATTTGGCTGTGACATCTGTCAGTCTATTGATTGTAAATGTTGATTTGGCTGACCTGGCTGGCTAGTCAGGTGTCCCCTTCCTCCTTTAGCATTCCATGAGTGTCCCTCCAAAACCTGCATGATTGGTCAAAGAGGATGGCCTTCCCAACTAGAGGAGAGGACCATTCTTTGATCAAGGGTATACAAGTACCTGAGCTCCCTGCTAAAACCTCCAAACAAGCTCTCAAGAAAAAGAAGTTGGCAGTACCATGCTTCCTACAGCGCTTGATCTCTGACCTGTGCAAAATGTAATCCACAAGTAAACCAAAAATATTGGAAACTATGGTCTAAAGTCCTCAAACATGAAATACATATAAAATCAAAAAAGTCATGCAAGACTTTGCAAACTAGACTGTTCACAGTTGAACCCAATTTGTATAAAGCTGTATGTATCCTCAACTTTAATTTAATAAGAATCTAAATAATCACACTCTCAACCTAGCCTGTAGTCTAGTAGTTAAAAACTACAATCCATGGGGAAATCTGACTTTTCATCTAATACCATTATTACAATTTTGTTGGAATAGAGCCATATATATGCATTTATGCATTGTCAATGGCTGTATTTGCACTGTAATAACAGAGTTGAGAATTTCCCATGGAGAACATATAACCAACAAAGCTTGAAATATTTATCGTGTAACACTTTGTGGGCCATATGATATTATATCATTGACCTCAAATTATACAGAAGTTCAGGAAACACAGAGGGTCCCAAGTAAGATAAATCTAAAGAGGCTGACTCTAAGGCACATCATAATTAAAATGCCAAATTTTAAAGACAAAGGGAGAATCTTAAAAGCAGCAAGGGAGAAACAGGAAGTAATATAAAAGGGAGCTCTGATAAGGCTAGCAGCTGATTTCTCAACAGAAACACAACAAGTCAGAAAGGATTGGCAAGAAATTTTCCAAATAATGAAAAGCAAAGGCCTGCAACCATGACTAATCCAGCCAGCAATGCTCTCAATTTAAATAGAAGGTGAAATAAGGAGCTTCTCAGACAACATAAGGCTGAAAGAATACACCTACACCAAACCAGCATGCAAGATATGCTAAAAGGACTGCTTTACAAAGTGGAAGAGAGGGAGGAACAGTGAGAGAGAGGAACATGGGTACCAAGGGAGTAAAATGCCAATGCATAAGTATCTATCAATAATAATCTTAAATATAAATGGAATAAATACTCCAATCAACAGACATAGTGTATCTGAATGGATAAGAAAATGTGACTCGCACATATGCTGTCTACAAGAGACTCACCTCAGAACAAAAGACCTACATAGCCCTGGCTGGTGTAGCTCAGTGGATTGAGCATGGGCCTGCAAACAAAAGGATCATGGTTCGATTCCCAGTCAGGGCATATGCCTGGGTTGCATGCCAGTTCCCAGCAGGGGATGAACGAGAGGCAACCATACATTGATATTTCTCTCCCTCTCTTGTTCCCTTCCCCTCTAAAGATAAATAAATAAATAATCTTTATTATTTTTTTTAAAAAAAGACCTACACAGACTGAAAGTGAAGGGATAGAAAACAATATTCCAAGCAAATGGACAGGGAAAAAAAAAACCCAGGTAGCAATACTTATTTCAGAAAAAAAAAAAAGACTTCAAAACAAAGGCCATATAAAGAGATACAGAAGGACACTTCATAATACTAAAGAGAATAATCCATCAGGAAGACATAAACTTGGACATAAACTTGTAAATGTATGTGCACCCAAATTAGTAGCATCCAAAATATAAGAGAAATCTTGGAGGACTTAAAGAAATATATAGACAGCCACACTAAGGGATTTTAACACCCTGCTGTCAAAAATGTATAGATCCTCCAAACAAAACACCAAAAAGGATATTGTGGCATTGAATAATGCCCTAAAGCAAATGGACTTGACTGATATATACAGAACCTTTCACCCAAAAGAAGCAAAATAAACATTCCTTTCAATTCCACAAGGGTTATTTTCAAAGAGAGACCATATGATAGGACACAAAACAAGCCTCAACAAAGTCAAAAAGCTGAAATTATATCAAGCTTTTTTTTTTTAAACAAGGGCCTGAAACTAGAAATTAAACTCAAGGAAAAAACTAAAAAATACTCAAAGTCATGTAGACCAAATAGCATGTTATTAAACAATGAATGGGTTAATAATGAGATCAAGGAAGAAATCAAAAACTTTCTGGAAACAAATTGATGAAGTAACAGTCCAAAACTTATGGGACACAGTGAAGGTAGTACTGAGAGGAAAGCTCATAGCGATGTAAGCTTACATTAAAAAAAAAAGAGAGAGAGAGAGAGAGATTTCAAATAAACAACCTAATTCTACATTTACAAGAACTAGAGGAAGAAAAACAAAGTCCAGAGTGAGTAACACTGAGTGAGTCCAGAGGGAAATAACCAAGATCAGAGCAGAATTAAGTGACATAGAGACTAAAAGAACAACTCAAAGGATCAGTAAATCCAGGAGCTTGTTCTTTGAAAAGACAAACAAAAATGATAAGCCTTTAAGCAGATTTATCAAAAAAAGAGGATCCAAATAAATAAAATCAGAAGTGAAAGAGGAGAGATTTCAACTGATACCACAGAAATACAAAACAGTATAAGAAATTACTCAAACAGCTATATACCAAGAAATTTGAAAAAGCAGTTAAAATGGACAAATTTCTAGAAAAATATAACTTTCCAAAGCTGAATCAAGAAGACACACAAAGCCTGAAGAGACCAATAGCAGCTAGTGAAATTCAAAGAAAAAACGAAAAACTCCTGGCACAAAAAAATAATCCCTGGACCAGATGGTTTCACGGGAGAATTTTACAAAATATTCAAGGAAGAGCTAACCCCTATCCTTCTCAGACTAGTCCAAAAAACTCCAAGAAGAGGGAAGACTCTAAAACATTTTATATGAAGCCAGCATCATCCTAATTGCAAAATCAGATAAAGACACAACAAAAAAAAGAAAACTACACACCAATATTGTTAATGAACATAGATGCTAAAATCCTCAACTAAATATTGACAAATCATATCCAGCAGTACATTAAAATGATCATACACCATGACTAAGTGGGATTCATCCCAGGAACGCAAGGATAGTACAATATGCACAAATCAATACATGTAATTCACCACACATACAAAAGAAAAGACAAAAACACATAATCAAAACAGTAGATGCAACAAAAACATTTGATAAATTGCATCACCTATTTATGATTAAAAAACACTCAGCAAGAGGGGATTTGAGAGAGCATACATCAATAAAATGAAGGCTATATACATGGCCTAAAACCAACATCATATTAAATGGGCAAAAACTGAAAACCTTTCCACTAAGATCAGGAACAAGGCAAAAATGTCCACTTTCAGCACTTCTATTTAACATAATATTGGAAGTCCTAGCCACAGTGATCAGACATGAAAAAGAAACAAAAGGCATCCAAATTGGAAAGGAGTAAGTAAAACTGTCACTGTTTGCAGATGACATGATCATTTACGTAGAAAGCCCTATAGACTCCACCAAAAAAGTACTTGACCTAATAAGTGAATTTGGCAAAACAACTGGATACATAGTCAATATTCAGATATCAAAGTCATTTTTGTACACCAACAACAAAATATCAGAAATAGAAATTGGGGGGAAATCCCATTTGTTGTAGCAACAACAACAACAACAAAAGTACTTAGGAATACACCTAACCAAAGAGGTTAAAACCTTGTCTTCAGAATACTACACAACACTGAAGAAAGAAATTAAGGAAGACACAAATACATAGAATCATATATTGTGTTCATGGATTGGAAGAATTAGCATCATCAAATATCCATATTACCCAAAGCAATTTATAGATTCAATGAAGTCCTTGTTAAAATACTGAGGATATATTTCATAGATATAGAAAAAGCATTTCAGATATTGATATGGAACCATCAATGATCATGAATAGCCACAGTGATTTTGAGAAAGAAGAACATAGTTGGAGGGGTCACAATACTTGATATCAAACTATATTACACTGCCATAGTAATCAAAACTGTCTGGTACTGGCATAAGAATAGACACATAGATCAATGGAACAGAACAGAGAGCCTAGAAATTTACTCAAGTATCTATGGCCAGTTAATATTTGAAAAAGGGGACAGAAGCATAAAATGGACTAAAAATAGCCTCTTCAACAAATGGTTTTGGGAGATCTGGACAGCTACATGCGGAAAAATGAAACTCAACCAAGAACTTACACCATAAACAAAAACAAACTCACAATTGGTAAAAGACTTCAAAATAATTCATGAAAACATAAAAGCCCTAGATGAGAACATAGGCAGAAAAATCTCAGATATTCCATGAAGCAATATTTTTACCTATATGTCCCATAGAACAAGGGACAAAAAGGAAAGAATAAACCAATGGGATCTCATCAAAATAAAAAGTTTCTGCACTGCTAAGGAAAAGAGCATTAAAATGAAAAGAGTACCAACCATAAGGGAAAATATATTTGCAAATGAGACCTTGGGAAAGGGTTTTATCTCAAAAACATATAAAGAACTCACACAGTTCAACTCCAGGAAGACAAACAACCCAATTAAAACATGGGCAAAGGACTTGAACAGACTCTTCTCTAAGGAGGACATCTGGAGGGCCCAGAGATATATGGAGGGATTCTCGGCATCACTAGCCATTAGAGAGATGCAAATTTAAACTACAATAAGACAGCATGTCACACTTCTCAGAATGGCCACCATAAACAAATAAACAAACAACAAGTGTTGGAGAGAATGTGGAGAAAAGGGAACCCTAGTGCACTGTTGGTGGGAATGCACACTGGTGCAGCCACTGTGGAAAACAGTATGGAATTTCCTCAGAAAGCTAGAAATGAAACTACTTTTTGACCCGGCAATTCCTCTGCTTGGATTATACCCTAAGAACCGTGAAACACCAATCCAAATGAACCTATGCACCCCAATGTTCATAGCAGCCTAATTTACAATAACCAAGTGGTGGAAGCAATCTAAGGGCCTATCAGTAAAAAATAGATTAAAATAGATTAAAAAACTATGGTATATTTACACAATTTAATGCTATGAAGCAGAATGAAAAAAGAGTTCCTCCCCTTTGCAACAGCATGGATAGAACTGGACAGTCTTATGGTAAGTGAAATAAGCCAGGTAGTGAAAGACAAATACCATCTGATCTCACCTATAAGTGTAACCTAATCAACAAAAGAAGCAAGCAAGTAAAATATAACCAGATACATCAAAATAATGAACAAACAGACAATAATCAGAGGGGAGGAGGGTGGAGGATAACAGGGGAAGGAAGCGGAAGGATAGTCAAAGAACATGTATAAAGGACACCTGGACAAAGTCAAAGTACAGTTGGATCAGGGCAGGGAGGTGGTGATGGCTGGGGTGGTTGGGAATGGTGTGGGGGGGGAAATGGAGACAACTGTACTTGAACAATGATAAAAAAGAGAGAGGAGAAAACTAAAAATTATTTAAAAAAGAGAAAAACATACTTTAAGCATGTGGTGATTAATTTATTATTGTATGTTATTTTCTCTAATCTTGATTAACTTCTCAAGTGCAGACATGAACTAAAGTTGGATTTATTCAGGGTTGAAGTTTCACAAGTAAATATGCCAAAATGAAAGAATTGTAAGAAATTCAAGGATATATGCAAGAAAATTGTTATCATGATTAACCATGAAATTTGAGCTGGATAGAATACCTAGATATATAAACTATTATAATATGCTTCCTAAGAAAATGTCTTCAAAAAGAAGGATCTATAACGTTTAAAAATGTGTAATTGTAAAAGTGTCACATGCTCCTTCTTTGAAAAAATGAAATACATAAATTTAAAATACCTAGTAATCACACCTCGACCCCCCATTACTGTTAAATGCTTTGTATGTATGCCAGCACATCAAAAATATTATTGGCTGGGATGGGAGTAAAAGACAGAAAACTGTACTTGTACAACAATTAAAATTTTAAAAAATGTCATTGGTTTCTAAATCCTCTTCTTACAAAGACAGTATTTTGAATGGTAACAATCTTGCCTTCCTAAAGAGATAAAGGTTCATGGCAGAATAAATCGAGGCTCCTGTAGAATTAGTACATTCTAAAAACATAAATTAGGATAAGCAATAAGAAAAGATTACCATCTAATAGTATGTCACTTATATTAAAGGCAGAGATTTTTCTCAAGTAGTCTTGCCGTAGGACCAGGGAAAGAGGATTTATGAACCTTGTCTGGAGCAAAACTCATTACTACTGGATGCAAAAGGCGAAGTGCTAATGTAGAGGGTTTAAAGGTCCTCAGTGTTTTCAGAGTAAACACTAGTTAAATAATGCTGTGGAAATGCTTTAGAACTTCAAGGCAGGCCAAAGGGAATGTTATGAACCATAGAGTCTATTTTGGTAAAAAAATTAGTTATGTATATGTAGGTGATAGAGACTTAATTACAAAAAACAATAGTAAAATGAACACAGATAGAAAAAGTATTGATAAACATTGCCTGGAAAAGAAAGTATTCAGTGGGTAAGAAAGAATGCTTCAGGTGAAGATGTCAAGAACAGATCACAGGAAAAGCCCTCCTTCATATCACACGCGCGCGCACACACACACACACGTAATTTATATTAATTAATACAAGGTAAACCTGTGGTCTTTGGTCAGTTATACTACAATGTTATACTCAAAAGATTCCAGATTGAGAGGCAAAAATTTATTGGAAATCAATTTTAAATATTCACCTTTTCTTAGGAGCAGCTCCTGACCTTTCCAATGTAAACTGACCTAATCTTTTTAGAGTCTTTCACTTATTCAGCTCTACTTTAATTAATACAACAAAAACCCATTTCTGAGGACTGCACATGTTACTGAGTATTCCTCCTTATAACATGGTAGTAAAGGACAAAGAGCAGAAATGTTTACCTTAAGAAAATCTAGTCATTTGCATAATAGTGAAAACTAACATTTATGAGCCACTTACCACACAATGACTGTAATGCAGATGTTATTTTTTATTATCTCCTTTCCATGAATAATAAAAATGATGCCCAGGGAGTTTAATTGGTGGACCAGAATTTAAATCCATGCTCTTATGTTAGTAGCCATGTATATCATTGGTTTATTATATATGACTTTTCCATAATAATTCTTTAAAAGTTAGGAAAAATAGAATGATATCAAGAGTTTAGAGAACCAACAGAAAAACTGAACCATTGGGCTAGTAATGACTAGAAGTGTTGGTGTACCATAAAACCAAGTTTGTTTCACTGTTTCTCAGACACTTTTGGTCTTTTTGTCCCTATGATTAAGATCCAAAATCTAGCCACAGGGCATTAGATTATTCTAATTTAGGTCAGGATGTGTCTGCCCCTTGGTTAGAGTAGGGCAATGCTGTTGTTTTAAGTAGAGTTAATATAAGGGCAAAGTTAGTTTTATAAAAGGAAATTGGAGCATAATTAGGAAGAGGAAAGTGATGAAAAGCAACACATATCTATTAAAATCGATGATCATGGCTGCCCAGTGTTCACAATTTACAATAGTAAATAGAAAAAAGTAAATCTTCTATCCATATTTTTTCCAAAAATGTCCCTGTATTAAAATACAATTATTTAATGTATAACCCAAACTATATTTTGTCACTTCCAAACATCACTTCAGTCCCTTAATGGAGCTTCAGTTCCAGGATCTGTGGGTAATACTCAGATCTCTTCTAGATTCAATGTAATTGTTTCAATGATCTTTAACTTGTGGACTAAATTTAGCCACTATAATCACAATTTATATACCATTTTCAAGAAAAGATAATTTATATTAATTAAAATATAAATGTATAAATGCATCACCAACAAGGAAGAACCTATCTGTATAAACTGAAGTCCTCAATTCAGTAGCAGGTGTTGAAGTCATGTTTAGTCCTTATGACTTCACTATCCATTCAATATCCCCCTTTTTGTCCAGCACCTTAGCAGTTGGGCTTCATTAATCAATGGTATACTCAAACTTTAATATTTGGCTGACCTGAGCCCTTGGATGTAATACCTGCAAAGAGTTGCACCTTGTGTCAACCTCTGAATCTTCATAACAACCTCAGATTGCTTCCCTAGCATTACAACCATTTCATACTATTCAGGCATTAATTAATTTTCCAAAGTGTCCATAGGCAGTAGTTATAGAGCTAAGGTTTAAACTCAGGCTCTTCTGACTCCCAAATTCATACTTGTAATGCTAGCCCAGCTCTTTGGGGGAAAAAAAAACTTAAAAAGAGGAGACTGAGATAAGCAGAAAATAAAAGGAGCAGCATCAGAGAGAGTTTTTCTTATCATAGGCTTACAATCATCAAAGAGCAGGCCTGTTGAGTGAGCAGTAAGTAGAGGGAAAGTAGATGAGACATTTGCCACAATGGGATGGGGATGGAGGGTGCAGACTGAGATAAGTCCTTGCAACATCATACCTTGCAAAGTTAATAATTGCAAGGAAACAAAACAAATAAGTGATAGGAAGAACAAAAATCAACTTAGACCTTGTGGTGGCATTTCATCTCAAGTTCTGGGAAGTGTGGTATATCAAACAAAAACAGTAACCCTTTTTTCTCCAGCCTAGCAGAAAAGAGCCATTATTACTGAATTGCTATACTTTTCTTCTTCCCTGCTCTATTGTTCTCCATTGTACTGATCACTATGTGAGACCTGGTATATTTTACTTATTTAGTTCATTATCTGTCTCTCCACACTTGAAATGTAAGCTCCATTAAGAGTTTTGTTTGGTTTTGTTAAGACATAATTTGGCACACAGTAGGCCCTTGTTAATGTCTATTGAATGAATGAGTGAACTAATGCATCATCAATCAGATTTGTGATGCCTTCCTTTCTGATGGAGATGTTGAGTTTCTGATACCAAGTTACAAAATTTCCAACTGGTTTCTTAGAAACTCATGGCTACTTCTCAAAACATGATGAAGCTTTCTAACTGCCTTTATTTATTGCTCTCTATTTACTTTGTGGGTAATCCCATTAGTGCTGGCACTTCTCTTTCTCCTACTATTTCCCAGAAGACAAGTAAAGGCTTAGCCAATAGCAAAGGCTCAGGAGTAGGATGGCCTGTGTGAGGATCTTGGTTTCAACACTAGAAAGTCTGGAGCTTTTGGAAAAGTTTGTTATGCCCCTGAACCTTTATTTCCTCATCTATAATGTTAGATGTAGATGAGGAAATGTACATACCACACACACACACACTATATATATATATATATATATATATATATATATATATATATATATATATATATATATATATATATATATATATATATATATATATATATATCCTGTCCAGAATATATCCAGTAATGTACTATGAAAAGTAGAGTCATTCATTGAACACAACACAATGTAAGAAACATTGAACATAGGACAATGATGCCTCAGTCCCTTTTATTTTTTTAAATATTTTATTATTTATTTTTAGAGAGAGGGGAAGGGAAGGAGAAAGTGTGGGAGAGAAACATTAATGTATGGTTGCCTCTCATGTGCCCCCCACTGTGGAACCTGGCCCACAACTCATGCATGTGCCCTGACTAGGAATCGAACCGGTGACCTTTTGCTTCACAGGCCCGTGCTCAATCCACTGAGCCACACCAGCCAGGGCCCTCAGTCCCTTTTAAAGTAGGTACTTTGGGACCTCACACAGTTCTCCCAAATACCATCAGCTGCCCCATTGTATTTTCCTGAATCTCATCAACAGTCTGAAATCTCTTCCTTTTCAAAGGTGATTTATTTTGGGAAAAGTCAGAAGTCACAAGGCACCACTATTAGGGGGACTGAGTCACCTAAGTGATTTGATGTTTTCCCAAAAACTCTACACAAGATCTGATGTATGAGTGGGCCCTTTATCATAATGAAGCCCATAGCTGCTGAATCATCTGGATAGTTTCTGCAAAGGAACATTCAAGCTTAATGGAAAATCTGATGCAGATTCATTGCTCTGCTGACTCAGTCATTTTGAATGCAATGCCACACAGTACACATGTTCACTAAACAGGGTCTACCACACCCACTGACTAGTACAGCGAAGATGTCATTGTTCATACATGCCCATTCCAGTTCACTCTCCTGGCTGCCAGACTACAAGAATGTCACACAAACTGTTCTTGTGATATTAAAAATGGCTGTACTTTTTTCAGACAGACACCCAAGCCCTGCCTTTCCCTTAGCACCTACAAGAATAGAAAGGCCTGGGAGAAAAACAAAAAAACAAAAAAACTTTTACTTTTACTTTACTTATAGGACTTATAATACTATTCATATTTTATATTTCTTGAGATAGTTTTTATAGATTGTATTTTAGGCATTTTCTCTTTTAAGTAATTAATCTAAGTATTGGAATACAATAAGATACAGTATCCTCTTTATAATCCTTTTTATTTTCCTAAGATCACTAGTAATGTCTCCTCTTTCATTTCTGATTTCAGTAATGCTGTTATTTTCTCTTGGTAGGTCTACACAAAACATGGTCATTTTGTTGATCTTTTCAAAGAACTAACTTTGAAATCCTGTCTAGTGTTTTGCTATTCTCAATTTTATTTATCCCTAATCTAATATTTATTATTTCCTTTTTTTCTGCTTGTCTCTGCAAGTTTAGTTTTCTATTGTTTTTCTATTTTCTTAATGTAGAAGATTAGGTTATTGAAATATATTTTTTCTTTGTAATCTTGGTGTTTACTGGTACACAAAGGGAGACACACATAAAAAAGTGGAATTATCAACTGAAAAGCAGGACCCTTGTAGTATAAACCTTCACCATTAGGTGAGTGATGGGTGATTTACAAGTGCATTTGTCCACACCAGCCTAAGTATTCAGCAGTTTTTGACTGAAAATGGCATGAAACCCATGTTCCACTCTCCCTAATCACATTGTCTTGCCAGGAGCATTTTTTTTTTGTTTGTTTTTCTGGATGAAAAAAGTTCTCAAAGGAAAATGTTTCACTAAAATGAAAGAAGTGAAACAAAAAAGTCAGAAGCACTAAAAGGCATTAAAATTGACGAGTACAAAAACTGTTTTGAGCACTGGAGAAAATGTCTCAATAGGAGTATTATATCAAGTGGATAGCACTTTGAATATTGCTAAAGTTTGAACATGTAAGAATGAATTCACAGAATTTATTAATAAATTCTGTATTTCTTGGTCCCTCCTTATATATTTCCCTCTAAGTACTGCTTTTGCAACATTTCATAAGTATTGTTATGTTTGGTTTTCTTTTTACTTTCATTTACCTCAAATAATTTTCTAATTTCTCTTGTTTTTATCCTTAACCCATATAATGCCTAATTTTCACATGTTTCTTACATTTCCAGATTTTCTCATGTTATTGTTCCTTAACTTTATTTCCTTGTGGTCAACAAAGATACTTCATGTGATTTAAATTTTTGTAAATGTGCAGTCATCCTTCACTATATCATGGTTCACTTATTGTGGCTTCACTGTACCGAGGTTTTTAAAAACTGTGATACAGTGAAGCCTCAGTGAGTGAACTGCAATATACTGAGTGATGACTGTATAATTCACTGGTGAGTACTCATATAGAATTTTATATGTTGCTAAAATTATGTATGTTTAAGAGTGTAGAAAGTTTTTAAAAGCATATGAAGTATTTATAAGAGTGTGGGAAAGATTAATAAGAGAGTGTGAAAGGTTTATAGGACCATGGGAAGGATTAATAAAGCCTTAAAACATTTATAAATAATAAAATAAATATAACACTGCTACTTCACAAATTTTCACCTATTGCAGGGGTCTCTGGAGTGTAACTCCCACAATAGGTGAGGGATCACTGTATTGAGAGAATGGGTTAACACATGATCTGTCATGTAATAGGTTCTATGTGTATATGAAAATCTTTTCTTCTGTTGTCCTTATTTGGTGTGTTCTACACATATTTATTATGTCTACTTATACAGAGTATTATTTAAACCTTTCATTTCCTTGTTGGCACTTCTTTTCCTTTTAGCACTTTTTTAAATTTAATCTTTATTGTAGTTTTTCCAATACCATTTAATCCTCTTATACCCCCTTCCCCCAACATTCATCACACTGTTGTCCATGTCCATGAGTCCTTTTCACCCAATCCATCTACCTTCTATCCTCCCTCACCCTTAGCTGTCATCCTGCTATCTATGAGTCTGTTCAGTTTATTCATTAGATTCTACATATGAGTGACATCATATGGTATTTATCTGTCTCTGACTGGCTTATTTCATTCCGCATATTTCCAGGTCAAAAAATGTTCAGACTTCTGGCCAAGATTGAGGCATAGGTGGATACACTTTGGCTCTTTGCACAAACAAAAGAAGGACAACTAAAATATAAAAACAACCAATAAAACCACCCAGAACTGCCAGAAAATCCAACTGCATGGAAAACCAACAACAAAGGAGTTAAAAAAGGACCATTCATTCAGACTGGTAGTAGGGATGGAGACTGGGAACCAGGGCAGACAGGCTACGCAGAAAGGCAGCAGCTGGAGGACCAAAAAATGGCTAGCAATCCCATATTTGTGTGAGGAAAAACTGGGAGGAACAACTGGAGAGTGAAACAAAGCATGCAACCCAGGGTTCCAGTGTGGGAAAAGAAAGCTTCAAAACCTCTGGCTGTAAAAACCAGTGGGGTTTTCATCAGTGGTAAAAACTCCCATCCTCACAGGAGCATCCATTGGATGGGATCAAAGGATCATAGAATTGACACAAGCCTAACCACCTAGGAATCAACACCAGAAGGGGCCAATTGCTTGTGAGTATCAAGGGATGTGACATAAAGCTTGCAAAAGCAAAGCAAGTGGCATTGTTCCCTCTCTGACCCCTTCCTCACATACAGCACCACAATGCAGAGATGTTGGTTGCCCCACCATGGTCAATACATAAAGCTCCACCTTTTACAATGTAACATATGCAATGAAACAAAGAAATATAGCCCAAATGAAATAACAGGTCAAAACTCTTAAAAAGAACTAAGCTATGAAAAGAGAGCCAATGTATCAGATGCAGAGTTCAAAACACTGTTTAATCAGGATCCTCACAAAAATGGTTGAGTGTGATCACAAAATAGAAAAAAAAAAAGTGAAGGCTATTCAAAGTGAAATGAAGAAAAATATACATGGAACCAACAGTGAAGAGAAGGAAACCAGTACTCAAATCAATGATGTGGAGCAGAAGGAACAAAAAACATTCAACCAAAATAGAATGAAGAAACAAAAATTCAGAAAAATGAGGACAGGCTTAGGAACCTCTTGGACTACTTTAAACATTCCAACATCTGAATCATAGTCATGCCAGAAGGAGAAGAGGAAGAGCAAGAAATTGAAAACTTATTAGAAAAAATAATGAAGAACTTCCTCAGTCTGACAAAGGAAGTAGAATTCCAAGAAGTCCAGGAAGCTCAGAGAGCCCCAAAATGTTAAACCTAAGGAAGCACACACCAAAGCACATCATAATTACATGACCCCAGATTAAAGATAAGGAGAGAATCTTCAAAGCAGCAAGAGAAAAGGAGACAGTTACCTATAAAAGAGTTCCCATAAGACTATCAGCTGATTTCTCAAAAGAAACTTTTCAGGCAGGAAGGGGATGGAAAGAACTATTCAAAGTCATGAAAGGCAAGTACCTACATCCAAAGTTACTCTATCCAGCAAAGCTATCATTTAGAATAGGAGGGCTGATAAAGTGCTTCCCAGGTAAGGTAAAACTAAAGGAGTTCATCATCACCAAGCCCTTATTATATTAAATGTTAAAGGGACTTATTTGAGCAATAGAGGAAAACAAAAACTAAGGAAACAACTAGAACAGGAACAGAGCCAAATAAATGGACATCACATGGAGGGTTTTCAGTGGGGAGGAGGACAGGGAGAATGGGGAAGGTACAGGGAATAAAAGGCATAAATGGTAGGCATAAAACAGACAGGGAATAGTTAAGAATGGTCTAGGAAATAGAGAAGTCAAAGAACTTACATGTACAACCAATGGACATGAATCAAGAGGGAAAAGGCTGAAGGGATGTGCGATGCATGGCAGAGTAGGGATAAATGGGAGGAAAAAAGTGGGGACTTTAATAATGTAATTAATCAATGAAAATATTAACAGTAAAATGATGACAAACTAAAAACTGTTAGCAACTGAATGTAAAAACAAAACAAAACAAACTAACTAAGCAAACAACTGGAACAGGAACTGAATCACAGAAATAGAGATCACACAGAGGGTTATCAGGAGGTAGGGGAAGAGGTGAGAATGGGGGAAAAGGTACAGGGAATAAGAAGCATAAGTTGTAGGTAAAAAATGGACAGATGTAAGTTTAGAATAGTATGGGAAATGGAGAAGCCAGAGAACTAATATGTATGACCATGGACATGAAATAACAGGGGAAAATTTTGGTGGGAGAGGGGGTGCAAGGCGGAAGGGAATGAAGAAGAGAAAAATGGGACAATTGTAATAGCATAATCAATAAAATATGTGTAAAAATTCTTTCCAGGTCCATTCATATTGTTATTCTATTACAGTTGTCCCAATTTTTTCCTTTTTCTTCCTCCAACTGACTCACACCCTGCTTTCACATTGAATCCCCAGAATGTTGTCTATGTTTATGGGTCATTCATACATGTTCTTTGACTAGTCTCCCAGTTCTTTCCATCACTTTCCAACTTCCCCATCCCCTCTGGTAATTGTCAGTCTGTTCCATGTTTCCATGCCTTTGATTCGATCATGCTTGATACTTTATTTTGTTCATTAGGTTAATGGTGTAAGATCACATAGTTAATGTCTTTCACTGACTGGTTATTTCACTTAGCATAATATTCTCCAGTTCTATCCACACTGTTATGAAAGGTAGCAGTCTCTTCTTTCTTTTTGTAGCACAGTATTCCATTGCATAAATAAACATACTACAATTTTTTATCCACTCATTTAGTGATGAACACTTAGCCTGTTTACAGCATTTCACTATTATAATTAGCACCTCTATGAACATTGGGGTGCATAATGTCTTTTTAATCGATAATTTCAAGGTATTTAAGGTAAATGCCCAGCAGCAGAATTGCTGGGTCAAAAGGCAGTTCCATTTTTAGTTTTCTGAGAAAAATACATAGTATTTTCCACAGTGGTTGCACCAGTTTGCATTCTCACCAACAGTGCACTAGGGTACCCTTTTCTCCACAACCTCATTGGCACTTCTTGTTTATTGATTTATTAAAGATGGCCATTCTGACCAGTGTAAGGTGATATCTCACTGTGGGTTTAATTTGTATTTCTCTAATTGCTAGTGTTGTTGAACATCTTTGCATATGTCTATGGGCCATCTGTATGTTCTCCTTGGAGAAGTGTCTATTTAGACACTTCACACATTTTTAAATTGGATTTTTTGTCTTCCTGGTGTTGAGTCACATGTGCTGTTTATATTTTTTGGAGATCAAACCCTTGTCTGATGTATCATTGCCAAATATGTTCTCCCATAGAGTCAGATCCCTTTTCGTTTTGCTGATGTTATCTTTAGCCATGCAGAAACTTTTTCAGTTTGAAGTAGTCCCATTTGTTTATTTTTTTTCCTTTACTTCCCTTCCCCTAGGGGATATATGGACAAAAATATTGCTCTGTGGGATATCTGTAACTTTGCTCTTTATGTTTTTCACTAGGACTTTTGTGGTGTCATTACTTATATTTAAGTCTTTTTATCCATTTTGAGTTTATTCTGGTGCATAGTATAAGTGGGTGTCTTAGATTCATTCGCTTGCATGTACCTGTCCAGTTCTCCCAATACCATTTATTTAATAGGTTATTTTTACACCACTCTGTGCTCATGTACCCTTTATCAAGTATTAATTGACTGTAGAGACATGGGTTTGTTTCTGGACTGTCAATTCTGTTTCATTGATCTATGTGTTTGCTCTTATGCCACTACCAGTCTGTTTTGAATACAGTGGTCTTGCATTATACTTTGATATCAAGTATTGTTATCTTTCCTATTCTGTACTTCATTCTCAAGATAGCTTAGGCTATTTGGGGTCTTTTTTGGTTCCATATAATTTTTGATATGTTTTTTCTAGATCTTTCAAATATGCTATTGGTATTTTAATAGGAATTGCATTTAATCTATAGATTTGGGGGGTAGTAAAGATATTTTAATTATGTTAGTCCTTCCAATCTATGCACACAGTATATGCTTTAATTTATTTGAATCTTCCATAATTTTTTTTCAGTGTTCTACAGTTTTCCAAGTATAGGTCCTTTACTAGCTG
Organism: Carollia perspicillata; assembly: GCA_004027735.1. Classification (NCBI taxonomy): domain Eukaryota; kingdom Metazoa; phylum Chordata; class Mammalia; order Chiroptera; family Phyllostomidae; genus Carollia; species Carollia perspicillata. The sequence continues at coordinate 2,300 of PVKM010004769.1, read as the reverse complement.
GGTTAAATTTATTTTTTGGTACTTTATCTTTCTTATTGCTATAGAAAATGGGATTTTTTCCCCTAAGGTTCTCTTTCTGATATTTCAGAAATACAAAAATACCCTCAGTATCTGAATGTTGACATTGTATGCCACCATTTTGCCAAATTCACTTATTAGGATGAGTGATTTTTTTGGTTGAGACTATAGGGTTTCCTATGTACACTATCACATTGTCTGTGGATAGTGACAGTTTTACTTGCTCTTTCCAATTTGGCTTCCTTCTATTTCTTTTTCTTGTTTGATCACTTTGGTTACAACTGCCAGTACCATGTTCAATAGGAGTAGTGAATGTGGGCTATATTGTCTTGCTCCTGATCTTAAGAGGAAAGCTTTTACTTATTTCCTGTTGAGTAGGATGCTAGTTGTAACTGTCTCATATATGGCCTTTATTATATTGAGGTATGCTCTTTCTACTCCCATTTTAATGATTTATTTTCCATAAATGGGTGCAGGATTCTAATATATGCTTTTACAGCACCTATTCATCCAATTATGTGAGTTTTGTCCATGATTTTGTTTTTGTGGTGGATTACATTTATTGATTTGCAAATATTGTACCATACTTGAATCCCTGGGATGAAGACCACCTGATCATGATGTAGGATCTTTTTAATGTATTGGTGGATGAGGATTGCCAATATTGTGTTGATGATTTTAGCAGCTTTTTTCATTAGAGATATTGGCCTATAGTTTTCTTTCTTTGTTGTGACTTGTCCTGGTTTTGGATTGGGATAATACGGGCCCTTCAAAAACAGTTTGGGAGTCTTTTCTGTTCTTGAAATTTTTGAAATAGTTTTAGAAACATAGTAGTTAGTTCTTCTTTAAATGTTTGGTAAAATTTGCCTGTGAAGCCATCCAGTCCACGGCTTTGTGTGCCTGGAGTATTCTAATCACTACTTCAATTGCACTAGTTGTTATGGTTCTATTAAAGCTTTCTGCTTCTTGCTGATTCAGTTTTGGAAGATTGTATGTTTCTAGAAATTTGTCCATTTTACCAACGTTGTCAAATATCTTTACATATTGTTTTTCATAGTAACTTCTCCCAATCTTTTGTATTTCTGTGGTATCGGTTGTAATGTCTGCTCTTTCATCTGATATTATTTACTTGGGTCTTCTCTCTTTTTTTGTTGATGAGTTTGCTTAAAGGCTTGTAGGTTTTGTTTATCTGGTCAAAGAACCAGCTGCTGGATTCATTGATCTTTTGAAATGTTTTTATTCTCTATGTTATTTAATTCTGCTCACATCTTGATTATTTCATCCTTCTATTTGTTCTGGGTTTTGTTGTTCTTCTAGTTCTTGTAGATGTAGGGTTAGGTTATTTATTTGAATTTTTCTACCTTTTAAAGGTAGGCTTGTATTTCTCTGAACTTCTGTCTCAGGACAGCCATTGCTTGCCCCATTGGATTTGGGATTTGTGTGTGTGTGTGTGTGTGTGTGTGTGTGTGTGTGTGTGAGCTCATTTTCATTTGTTTCCAGTAAATTTTTTATTTCTTCCTTGATTTCATTGTTAACTCATTCATTTTTTAAATAACACTTTTCTGGTATTTCATTTAGCTGTTCTATGCAGTAGTGAGTATGTGGCTTTGAACTCTCCATACATTATTGTTGTACTGTCTTTTTCTTTGAATTCTGTCTGTTTTCACCTCATATATTTTGTACTCTGCTGTCAGATGCATATATACTCATAATTATATTATTTTCTTGATAAATTGAAATTTATTAGATAATGTCCTTTTGCTCTCATTATATTTTATCTTACAGTATACTTCATCTAATACAGTATGACTACACCAGCTCTCTTGTTCTTACTATTTTGTTTGGAGTATATTTTTACTCTTTATACTTTCAAAATATTTGGGATTTTGCATCTAAAGTGAGTTATATGTACAGAGTATTAGGTGGGATTATGATTTCTGTTTGTCTATTTCCACCTTGTAATTAGACAATTTAATCTATTTATATATAATATAATTACTGATAAGGATTTGCATTTGTTATTTTACAATTTGTTTTCTTTCTCATTTTTTATTGTTCTTCAAGTACACTTGTTAACATTTTCCCCTCACCACTCCCTTCTGCCCCACCCATCCCACCCCCACCCTTGATCCTATACCCCTTTGGCTTTGTTTATGTGTCCTTTATACATGTTCCTTGATGACCCTTCCCCTTCTTTCACCTGTTATTGTCCTCCCCTCTCCATTCTGTTTACCCTCAGGTTTTTCTTTATTTCCATGTCTCTAGTTCTATTTTACTCACTT
>PVKM010004768.1:0-50701 GCA_004027735.1 Carollia perspicillata | reverse complement strand
ACTGTGACTACAGACGTAGTGACCACAAAGAAAAGATTTGTTAATTAAACTACATTATAAAACTTAATTTTTACATCAGAAGACCCTTAGACAAGGTCAAAAGATAGACATAATTGTTAGGGAAGGTTGGAGCTAGACTCTAAAGAGTTACTAGAAATCATTTAGGGGGAAAAAAGACCAATAACCTAACAGATAAGTTGACCAGGCATATATAAACAGTTCCCCAGAAAAGTCACTACAAATGATTCTTAATGATATGTACTGATGCTCAATATTATTCATTATAAGAGAAAAGCCAGTTAAAACCATAGAGACAATGATTTTTCACCTCTAATCAGTTAACCCAAAAGTGTGATAACATACCTCAGTTGGAGAAACTGTGGAAAACAGGGAAATACACTCTTAGTTGTAATTTAAATGCATGACACATCTACAGAAGTCAATTTAGCAGTGGCTATCACAATCATAATTGTATTTTAAAAGTTACATATAAGATGGTTGCATAAAATTCTTTTTTGTAATTGTAAATTTGGGAAGGAAATTATTTAAGGACTCCTAGTAAGGGAATTTTTGAAGTAATATGGCATTTCTTCAAGTTTTACCTTAATTTATTATTTTAAAAAATGTTTCAAAACGTTTTTCTTTCTTTCCTTTTTTTTTTTTTGTAGCCTGAACCTCCAAAGAAACCATCTAATTGGAGAAGAAAACATGAGGAATTCATCGCCACAATAAGAGCAGCGAAAGGCCTCGATCAGGCACTTAAGGAAGGGGGCAAGCTTCCTCCTCCTCCTCCACCTTCTTATGATCCGGGTATATGGACTGTTGTGGACAGTAATGTTTATGTGGGAGAAAATAGTGATAGAATTTTTATAAATTTTAAGTTGCTGTTAAACTTAATTCATTATAATGGAGCATGATGAAGCATAATCTTTAAATTTTTTGTTACAAAATAGTGGTGATAATAAACATTTGGACTAAGACACATCAGTGTTGAACATAGAAATGCATTATCTTTTTATCTTAATACTTTCATTTAAGCATAAAACATTATAATATAATTTTTAAAACTATTACAGTTACTATTAACTGTTAGTATTCTAGGAAAGATTTTAATAATGCTCACTGTGAATTGAAATGTAGTCATTCAGTAAGATTTAGATAATGTTGCCTAGTTCTTTGGAATCTTCTCATCTGGGATGGAAAAAAATTCATAATATTGCTTCAGAAATATATAGTTCATGTGAGGAAATTACCATATAAACTGATATACCTAAAGTATGCCCTAAGTTCATGTATTATGTTTTCTTCATTGAGTGGGTAAAAATTGTTTGTTATGGTTAACGAAAGCAAGGCAGGATGCTGGCAACCCCATTTGAGATATTAAGATAGTAAAAAATTTAAAATAGCACAGTTGACATTTTAACATTGGTTATTAAAGGAGCCTGAAGAGGTAGTTATTTTAGTGTAACAAGTTAACTGCATGAAAATTACGTTAGTATTCTAGTTTGGGATTTATTTTTTAATAAAGAGAAATTTCTTTAGAAAATCTAGATATGATCAATTTTCATGTTTAGTTGTAGAGAAGAACTCAACAAATTAGAGGCTTTATAGGCCACAGGGTCTCTCTTTAGCAACTACTCAGCTCTATTGCACCTGTTACAGGAAATCAGCCACAGGCAATATGTAAATAAACGGACATGGTTGTGTTCTAATAATACTTTATTTATCAAAACAGGCAGCAGGCAGTCTAGATTTGGCCCAGGGGTCCTAGCTTGCCAACGTGTGTTCTAGAGTAATTAACTTTAAGGCTAGGAGTGTTTCTGGGATGACCTAACTAGGTTTGGATCTCTTCTAACTCTTCCTAATTTTCCCCATGAAGTTTAATTTACTCCCTGTTTTGGAGGTATTTGTGTATTGATTTTGGCTTTAGAAATTTTTAAATCTCTTAGTCTTGACAAAATAACTCATTTGTTTTTAGAAGTTTTAGACCTACTCTCTACTTAGTGGTACAAATTTTTGAGCTTCAGATGAATGTAAATTCTAAAGGGTAAACTCCCTCTCAAAGGTAAATTGACTGTATAAAGTCAATTGAACTATTGTATGACAGTTCTCTGCTAATAGAATTAAAAGATTTTAACAGATCTCAAATTTATAATATATTTTGAAAATAATATGGTATTACTGTTTAGCTATTCTACCATATAAAATATGTATATATGAAAGAGTGCATTATAGAGATGAAAAAGAAATAACGTTTTTCATTTACTTATTCATATTTTGTATCCTTGATTTTTCCCCTCAAGTTTGATTCTAAGCTGGAAGAACATTGGAATTTATCATACTAACAGACTTCATGCTTAAATATCTTTTACTAAATTTGGATAAGTCCGGTTGGGTAGTTAAAAGGAAATGAGAGATTTTGTGTGTCAAATGTCTATATATATGTATTTAAGCTCATCTTTATATAAACTCATAATTCTTTATGTCTCATTTCAAGTATTATGTTATTAAGTTGTTTCTTTTCTTGCTTTAGATTATATTCAGTGTCCATACTGCCAGAGAAGATTTAATGAGAATGCAGCTGATAGACATATAAATTTCTGTAAAGAACAAGCAGCACGTATTAGTAACAAAGGCAAATTTGCATCTGATGCCAAAGGAAAAGCTACTCCTCGGACCCAGGTGAAATGCACTACTTAATCATTTCTACAAACAGATGAGAAAATGACTTTTTCAAGTTTACTGTTTTGTGGTTATGTTTTATAGAATATTTAAGTAGTTTTCTCATCTGTTAACATTTAGATATTACTACTCAAGGATTTACTAAGAAATTTGAATGGCTAATTGAAAACATGTATTTAAAAATAATCAGTTCAAAATGGACTTGAGTTAGTAGGGACTTGAAAATATACAGACTTTAAAGAAGTATTGGGGAACAGTAAGAAAAAAAGTAAAAATAGGTGAAGCAAATGCACAGGAAACCAGAGGTGACAGAGGAATGAGAAAATGACAGTAAAATCCTCTTTTGAAAACTATGTAAGTACTGAGTATTTCCATGCTATATATAAGTAATGTACATGAAGGAATGGATGTAGGGTCAAATCCAAAGTGCTACTTTTAGTCTTTATTCCTTCATCTGTGAAGTGGTCATCTACATGAGTATTGTGAGACATGAGTGAACTAATGTCTGTAAAAGCACTTAGCACACCATTAACCATATAAGGATTTTGTTATATGAAATTGATTTTTACAATACTGTTGTTTTTCTTAAAGCATATTGTTACACAAAAACGCTAATGTCATACTTCCAGCAAATATCATTTTTTACAAAGCTTTCATTTGTAACTTTTTAGTACTGTAAATCTAGCAAACAGTAAATAAATCCATTTCTTTTATTACTTATTAATGAAATATTGATTTAAAGGACTCCATTAAATTTGGGACCTCCATTAGAAAGTATTTTCATTGAGTTTTTGTCAATATTATTGGAAATAGAGCACATCGGTATCATCATCGTTGTGCTCAAAGAACAGTGACTCTTTTCGAATAATTTCCACACCAGAGGTCAAACAACATATATCTTTTATACAAACAGTAATCTGATTTTTGCATTATTTTGTTTCAAGAATAAATTAGTAGAGCAGAGAATATACAATCAAATGTGTATATTCCAAGAATTTGTTGACAACATGATTGATGAATGTAAAATCCAGGGAGTTGATTTTCCCACCTTCAGTTGTTTCAGTGCTGATTCCATGTCCAGTCATGTACGTTCATTTGAGTTTAACCCCATAATTTCCCATCTTGGTCCACGTAAGAAGTCTTTATTAGTACTCTCTTTGAATCAGACACTGTAGCAAGAACTGGGTCTATTAGTAAACTAAACACAGTACTTTCCTAAAGATGCTTAAATGCATCCATGTCTCATGTGGCAGCCGTGCTTTCACCTGCACTCAGAATTATCCGTTCTGAGCATTTTCAGTGCCTAGCGAAACAGTGGGTTCAAATAGCAATCTCTGCCATTTTATAAGAAATGAATGGCCTCCGTGTTCTGGGAGCTTTTCTAATCTCAATCAAAAGTCTTGGTCAATATAAATATTTTACTAATGAAATTAGATTTGTGATCTTCATAAAAACACATGAAATCATCAGCATCTAATACTGAAATGAAAGAAATATACATTGACTATAACTGTATTAAAATAAAAGTATTTTGTTATTCTGAATGAACTTATACAAAGTTGTTCATAGCTAAAGTCATCCTAAAAACCTTTATAATTCTGCTAGAATCTCAGCTAGATGTTTTAGAATAGATAAAATACAGCTTAGTAAGGAAGAAGTCAGAGTATCTAGGTCAGGGGAACAGTGACTTACTGAGAGGCAGGCGAATATGTTTTAAACAAGAGGCATTCATAGTATGAGGATTCAGAAAGGAAACTAACCTAAAAAGCTCTTGTTGACAGTAATAGAAATATTATAGGAGATAGATATGGTTGGGCTAGGTTCTAGGTACCTCAGAAAACCTGACAATAAAATTGAGTAAAATGGTAGGAGGTCTAATCTAGAAAGTGGAAAAACAAAGGACCTTTTGAAAGGAATATTCTGCTTTTTTTTATTTGTAAGCCATTAATTTATTAATAATAAATTCTAATATGTACATAAAAATCTACAGTTCCTGATATATACTGCTATGAGAACTCTTCCTACCTATGCTCAACCTAAAGATTTGACCTCTCAATCAATATGTAATATGCTACCCTTCATTTATGCTGATCATTTTGCTCTTTTTTTGGTAATCAGCAAAATATGAGTATCATTAATTCTGCTTCTTAATTCAGTTTTATGGATCCTATTTTTAGTAACTATGTCTCTGATATGTTGACAAGTCTTTGTTAGATCTTGTTTTCCATATTGTTGTTTATTTTAAAATCTTTCCTTATGTCCTCATTGATATTTTAATGAGAGAATTATAGTAACAGATGTCCTTATAATCCAGAAACACCTGTTAGGTTTTTAAAGAAACTTTTATGTGGCTTATCTCCAAAGTCTTCTAGTCATTTGTTCATCTAACAGATAATTGTTGAAGCTTTTCTATTTGCTACATGCTTAAGAAATTTCAGTTTTTGGCATAATAGTTCCAAAGGTGCATGGTTTTGGAGTGAGACTTGTATCAAGATTTATTTTTTTAAAAGGTTACATACTGAATTTCAAAGAGTTATAATGTTTGACTTTAAAATTTGTGTTTTACTACTGATTTACTATGCCAGCAGCATTTTAGTAGTAGTGCTACTACTGGTTATTGGCAATGAAATATGATTTCATTTTTGAAAATCAGGTTTAAAACCATTTTCACGAAGTCCTAAGCAGTCTGAATGCATTGTGCTAAACTCAAGTGTGTGTGCAAGCACAGCAGCCACTTTATAGCTGAAGCATTGGGCTGGAACTAAGGTGGCATGAGTCTTAAATTCTGTGCAGCTGTGAAGTTGCGGTATAACCCTGGGCAAGTGCATTTCTTTCTATGAGCAAGCAGGTGGTATTTTTTACTTAGTATGTGAGCAAAATTTGGCTCATACAAGACAGTAAAATAAAATGTGATATCCCTCTAGAGAATGGAGCAAAAATAAAAATATAATAAGCTGATGTATTCTCTTTCCTCGACCAATATCCCATTCAGCTGACAGTGTCCTGGTCTGGCCAGGACAGTGAAGCCAGACTTGGCTCTGTCTCTTCATACTGTGGATATCCAAAAGGCAGTTGTAAACTTGTCCTTATTGATATGTAGTCTTAGAAATTTTTACCAGGAAATTTGACAGGATTATGCATGTGGAATAAAAAACCATGCCAGGAGTGTGCAAAATCCTCGCCTTTAAAGCTGCACCACCTAGTGAGCATCATTATTTGTCTCTAAGTTTTTCTGTTAGTACTTGCTTGGCATTGAAAATCTAACATTAAGGAAATACTTTCCACTAAACCTTTCCCTGCTCTATGAACTGGGAAAAGCTGTTCTTTGTTTATTTTAGCCGTGGAACATCTGAGAAACTTTTAGTACACCAGTTTTGAGCAGGAACATGTTTTGGGGAACCTCTCTCTGAGATTACACTTTTTTTTTAAAGATTAATCCTCCCCTGAAGATGTTTGTAGATTTTTTTTTTTCTGAAAGAGAAAGAAGGAGGGACAGAGAGTGAGAAGAAACAAGCGGTTGCCTCACATATGTTCCCTGACTGGGGATCAAACCTGCAACCTAGGTATGCATGCCGACCAAGACATGAATCCAGAACCTTTTGGTGTATGTGATGATGCTCCAGCTAACGGAGCCACCTCGCCAGGGCTGAAATGACACTTTTTAATCTATACTTTCTCATTTTGGATAATAGTAGCTAATACAAAGATTGCTCATTGAAGGGAATGAAAAATACTAGTTTTGAAATACTAGTTATAATAGATACTCAAAAATTATGCTAATAACATATTTCATTTTCATTATTTTAGTATAAGCCACCTACTCTTAAGAAGTCAAATTCTCCTGGGACCATATCATCAGGATCTTCACGATTACCACAACCGAGTGGAACTAGCAAGACTGTTGTAGGTAATGAGATCTATGAAATAACTTGTTTTATTTTTGTTATTAACAGTATTGGTAGAAAAGGAAGTGAAAATAGTATTCTATTTTGGATTATTAAAATAGATTTATAATTAACAAGATATTGGGAGGTTAAGTAATTATTTTTGTGTAAAAATAAAGTAACTTTCAATAGCTTCTACTTCAGATATTTTATAGTCCTTTTTTTTAAAACTTCAGTGCATATCCTTGATGTTGTTGATGAAGTATTTGTTCAGAATAGTCAACCAAGTTCTTTCCTTGATTCTTTATGACTGTTTTTCCCTCATTTCTACCTATACCACTCTGACACGTGTCCTTAACAGACAAATGTTTAATGGTTTGAAGATGATGTTGACTGCTGACGTGTACCTTTATTTGTATGTGTATTATAAGCAATATAGAAATAAGAAATGAAGGATATTATACGTGAAATTCTTCTCAGTTGATAACTTGGTTAGACGTATTGCCACTAAACCATTGTTTTCCTTGTCAGATGCTATTTTATGTGATTTTTATTTCATAGTGTCATTAAAACTAATACCTTTTTATTATAAGGTGTACCTTCAGGTAAAGTGTCTTCAGTTAGCAGTTCTTTGGGAAACAAACTTCAGACCTTATCTCCCTCACATAAAGGCATAGCAGTCCCTCATGTAGGGTAAGTCTACATTGAATTTAATTTATCAGTGATGTACACACACAAACATACACATATATATATGTATATATATATATATGCCTAGATAATACTAAGCCTTATTTTGTTTAGATATTTGGCTTTTTGATTATCCTTAATTTTCTTTCTAAATTAATTTGTCTTTTAATATTGCTGGTCATATCCACACTCACTGCCTTTGGGGATCTAAATTAGTATAACTGTATTGGAAAAACACTTGGTGGCCTTTATGAAGAGTCTTAAAACATTTATAATTTTTATTGAATAATTTTACTCTGGGAATCTAGCTAAGGAAATCATTCTAAATACAAAAGATTTTTGTAATATTATGCATTATGTATCAGGCACTGTGCTAGACATTTTTTACATATTTTTATTAAAACCACCTGACCACCATATGATGAGAGGGTCAGAGAAGCAAAATAACGTGCTCAAAGCCACACAGCTGCTTAGAGTTGGAAGTAGAATACAAATTAGGGTCTCTATCTCTAAACATTGTTCTCCTTTCATGTGCTTTTATTATAATATATAAATTATCTAAATATGTCTAGCTTTGTTTGAAGAGCAAATATTGAAAATCTACAGTGGGATATTATACAACAATAAAAATATATATAAATTTTAATGAACTAACTCTGCTGTAACACGAATGGAATATAGAATACAAACCCATGTTAGCTATGAGAGAAACAAGAAAAATAGGTGTAGACAAAAAAAACCTAATATCTGAAATAGTAGTGCTGATTCTTTTCCTTTCATTTAGTACTTTCTAAATGCTTTTTACTTTTCTACAGTTTTATATATATAATGTTCTATAAAGTAGAATAGTTAGCTTTCAATGATTATGTTTCTATGGGAAAATTATTGACAACACTGGAGATTTTAATAGAAGACCTCATATTCCAGTAGAAACTCACTTTTCTTCCACTTCAATGTAAGAAAATTAAGGATTACTATATCACCACTAAAATGAAGGCTATGTCTATGTCTTAGAAATAGTGATATAGTTGATATAGGAAATAGGCACATATTACTTTCAGAGTAAGTTATCACTTTAGTTTTATATAGGAAATATATATATGAAAGTCTATATCAAATGAGAGTAATTGCTGTTTGTTTTCTCAGTTGGACTATGTTGAAAGTATAAGAACTAAAAGGAATCTAATTTACTTTATGGAAAAAGAATAATGATCAACTAATGAGATCTGATTGGTTTAAATGTTTTTTTTTCTTTTTGTTTTGCTTCCAAAAAGAAGAGACAGGCTATCCTTCATAAAGAGAGAGGTTATCAGTCAAACTGGTGATTGAAAAGTAAAAGGTTCTCATCTTCCAGTGGTAAAAACTGATTTGATTTTTTCTTCTCTACTGATTTGACTTGGCTTGACTTGATTTTATTTTATTTGTTTTTATTTTTTATCCTCACCTGAGGACATGCTGATTGATTTTAGAGAGAGAGGAGAAGAAAGGGAGAGAGAGAGGTAGACAAACATTGATGTGAGAGAGAAACATCAGTTGGTTGCCTTTCAAATGCACCCCGACCAGGAACCAAACCTGGGGATGTGCTCTGATGAGGAATCAAACTGGAGACCTTTTAGTGTGCTGAGTGATGCCCAACCAACTGAGCCACATAGACCACAGCGCTGTTGATTTGACTTTAATAACTAAAATATAGACATAGCCATTTGTGTTTTAGTTTACAACGCCTCTCTAACCAGATGACAAAGAACTGCCTTCTATGTTATTAGTATTTGTTTGTAGTGTTATTTATAGTTTGATTTGCAATTGATTATGAATTAAAAGCTAATATTTTCAATACCTTTCCTATCATGCTAGTAATTTTATCAATTGGCTATATTGAGTTGTACTGACACCCCGTATTCTTTAAGTAGGGCATGCGAAGCTGGCTGGTATAATTGGAAGGGGCCCTGACTTTGAATTAGAAAACTAGACTTCAGGCCCTACTTTGCCACTAAAAAGCTTTATGACTTTGACTTTGTGCCTGTCTCATTTTTCTATCTCACTCTGACAACATCTGTGACTCTGCTTAGACCTTGACAGCTGACAGAAGTAAATCTGATCAACATCTGATCATCCCTTGGAGAAAACGTGTTTTCACTATAAGCAAAGATTATGAGTACATAATTTTATGTTATGTACTGCTTATAATATGATGAAGAGTTAACATTTCTGGTTCTCTTACATCAGATTAAACTGTTAGACATAACTGCTCAAACCCCAGTTGTCCATTTACATGTGATCCTTACATGTTAAAGGAGTGTTTTAGATACAGGAAAGAGAGCAGTGGTGTTTGTTTCTGGCTAATATATTACTGTATTAACTGGAAGGTTACTATAATAAACAGCCATTCATGGCTGTCTACTTAGTGGCAGACTTCATTCGTTTTTCAGAATTACTGAGGTGATAATCTTTTTCCCTTGCTAGAGTATAACTTCTGATCATAAAGCTCTGAGTGTCTGCCTTGCTTACAGAGAGATATAACTGCAGAATGTTGTATAATGCACAGCATACAGGCACTCAACAAATTTTTGACAAATAAATGAAAAAAGTAATGAATTAATAAATTAAATTTCTCATTTGTCAATCCTATGGCACATCACAGAATCATGATCCCGGTGCTGGTGGAATAATTACATGAAGTTTGTATGGCAACTATTATTTCCATTGACACAGGTGATTCAGGTAGAGTAAAGGAAGTAAGACATCTGGTTAGCCGAAATGTTCAAGAAATTGATTAGTAAATTGTGATTAGTAAAATGAAATAATTTCATTTCATTACTTCTGTGATTAGTAAAATGAGACAATTTCAGTGATTTGGAATTGTTTAAAACCTGTATGTACACAATCTGTATTGTGTTCAGCTGTAATCATGCATACCAATGATTCTGTAATATTTAGCATACATTGGACACATACCACAGAAAAATGTATCCTTGTACTTCAAAAAATTCTCATGTTTGCTAATTAACTTCTAAAGAACATGTGAGTCAACCAATTTTAACATTTTTTTAAGTGAAACGTACACCCAGCGGAATTTTTTCACTTATTCTAAAAGATGGCTATCTTTAATCCTAGGAGATTTAGAAGTATTATGAAACACAAAGCTTTTAAATAAATATTTGCACATTAGAATTCTGTCACGGACTTCACAGTCATGCCTTGAGAAGTGTGCTTTCTTAATGGTTAATTGCCAGCTTAAGTGGATGTTTCAGCTGGTAATTTTCAATAGCTAAAAGATCAAATGTCAAAGCTTTATTTCTGTTTGGTTACCGCAAAAAACAGGAGTTGGAAGCAACAGAATGCATGTAAGAAACATTTCTTAATATAAAAATTGAATTTGGTTCCTCATACTTTATATTAACATATAAATAACTGGTTTTTAAGTACATTTTGTATTTAAATTTTTATGAACAATTCTTTTTTATTGATTCAGAAATGCCCAAAACAACTTAGAATTGCAGGGTTTGGCCTCTCATGTGGACAACAATGATTGAGATTGTTGGATTTGGAAAGATAATTTTGTCAGGGAATTATAGACCAAATTATCTGTATAAGATAAATTTGAGATAAAATATAGGAGGACACATTTCAGAACTTTGAATGCCTCAGTTCAAACTTTATTATAACATACTCCATTATACTCCATTATACTCCATTATAACAATGGAGGTCTACAGTGATACAGACAGAATACCAATTGGACTTATAAGATTTTTCCCAATATTAATTCAGAAGTCATATTTTAATTATATCTCAATCTACTGTGCTTGCTATAGTTTTACAAGACTGAGTGGATTATTTCTTAAGAGAATTCACTTTCATAATATCAACAGTCAACAAGGACCTCCAATAGGTTAAAGTTTATTTCAGATTAGAAATATGTTCTGGATATCGTTGTCAATTATTTCTAAAACTGCTCATTCAGCTATGAATATTTTGAAATCTTGCCAAAGTATCATTCCTTTCTAGATATACTTTGGATATGCCATGGTATATTCATACCATGGCAGTTATATGTAGCTACAGATAGTCATTTTAAATTTATAAGTCTTGGTCAAAATAGAACAGTTTATCATCTGTAGAAATGTGTTAGCTTGACAAAAGTAATGTATTTTTGCTGGGAACAAGGTGATGTAGTGATATTTATCATAACCTTTTAATATATGGTAAAGTTTTTAAAAATTATTAAAATTTGCTTTTTATTTAGATTTTCAAAAAACACTGGCATTCTCTCATATATGAAATTCTGGTATTTTGGAGGAGATGGTCTTCTTGAATTATGACTTGAAAACCAAATCCTAGCATCTGTTTTTATTTTTTCTTTTTTTGATTTCTTGTTTTGTTTTGCTTCATAAATTACTTTATCATTGTTCAATTACAGTTGTATGCATTTTCTCCCCGCCACTCCTCCCCACCCCAGCCAAACCCACCTCCCTCCCTTGCTTCCACACTCCCCCTTGGTTTTGTCCATGTGTCCTTTATAGATGTTCCTAAAAACCCTTCCCCCCATAGTTTCCTCCCCCACCCCCGGCTATTGTTAGATTATTCTTAATTTCAGTGTCTCTGGTTATATTTCATTTGCTTTTTTCTTTTGTTGATTATGTTCAAGTTAAAGGTAAGATCATATGGTATTTGTCCCTTACTGCCTGGCTTATTTCACTTAGCAATAATGCTCTCCAGTTGCATCCATGCTGTCCAAAGGGTAGGAGCTCCTTCTTTCTCTCTGCTGTGTAGTACTCCATTGTGTAAATGTGTCATAGTTTCTTGATCCACTCATTTGTTGATGGGCACTTAAGTTGCTTTCAGCACTTGGCTATTGTAAATTGTGCTGCTATGAACATTGCAGTGCATAGGTTCTTTTGAATTGGTGTTTCAGAGCTTAGGATATAGTCCCAGCAGTGGAATTGCTGGGTCAAAAGGCAGTTCCATTTTTAGTTTTCTGAGGAAATTCATACTGTTTTCCACAGTGGCTGTACCAGTCTGCACTCCCACCAACAGTGCACTAGAGTTCCCTTTTTCTCCGCATCTCTCCAACACTTTTTTGTTGATTTGTTTATGATGGCCATTCTGACCAGTATCAGGTGGAATCTTATTGTGATTTTAATTTGCATCTCTCTGATGGCTACTGATGCTGAGCATTTTTTCATGTTTCTGGGCCCTCTGTATGCCCTCCTTGGAGAAGTGTCTGTTCAAATACTTTGCCCATTTTTTAATTGGGTTGTTTGTCTTCCTGGAGTGGAGTCATGTGAGTTCTTGATGTGTTTTGGAGATCAAAGCCTTGTCCAAGGTATCATTGGCAAATATGTTTTCCCATATAGTTGGTTCTCTTTTCATTTTAATGCTGTTTTCTTTAGCCATGCAGAAGCTTTTTAATTTGATGAGGTCCTATTTGTTATTCCTTCCTCTATGTCCCTTGCCTTAGGGGACATATCAGTGAAGATGTTGCTGTGTGGAATATCTGACATTTTCCTGCCAATGTTTTCCTCTAGGACTTTTATGATATCACAACTTATATTTTAAGTTTTTTATCTACCTTGAATTTATTTTTGTGTATGGTGTAAGTTGGTGATCAAGTTTCTTTTTTTTACATGTAGCTTTCCAGATTTCTCAACACCATTTGTTGAAGAGGCTATTTTTACTCCATTTTATGCTTTTGTACCCTTTGCCAAATATTAATTGACCATAGAAACTTGGGTTTGTTTCTGGGCTCTCTGTTCTTTTCTGTTGGTCTATGTTTCCAAGATTTTTTTTATGCATTTGGATGCCCTTATGTGGGTGCATATATATTTACAATGTTTATGTCTTCTTGATGGATTCTTTTCTTGAGTATTATGAAGTCACCCTCTGGATCTCTTTTTATGGCTCTTCTTTTGAAGTCTGTTTTGTCTGATATGAGTATTGCTACCCCAGCTTTTTTTTTCCTATCCATTTGCTTGCAATATTTATTTTCAGCCCTTCACTTTCAGTCTGTGTAGGTCTTTTGTCCTGAGCTGGGTCTCTTGTAGGCAGCATATGTGTGGGTCATGCTTTCTTATCCATTCAGCTATTCTGTGTGTTTTGATTGGAGCATTTAATCCATCTACGTTTAAGGTTATTATTGATAGATACTTATTCATTGCCATTTTTTGTACCTGTGTTCCTCTCTCTCTCTCACTCTTTTTCTTCCTTTTCTTAAAACAGTCCCTTTAGCATGTCTTGCAGAGCTGGTTTAGAGGAGGTGTATTCCTTTAGACTTCTTTGGTCTGGCAGGCTCCTAATTTGGCCTTCCATTTAAATTGAGAGCCTTGCTGGGTAGAGTAATCTTGGTTACAGTCCTCTGGCTTTCACTACTTGGAATATTTCTTGCCATTCTCTTCTGGCTTGGAGTATTTCCATTGTGAAATCAGCTGCTATCCTGATCAGGGCTCTCTTTTATGTTACTTCCTGTTTCTCCCTTGCTGCCTTTAAGATTCTCTGTTTGTCTTGGAATTTTACCATTTTAATTATGATCTGTCTTGAAGTGGGCCTCTTTGGGTTCCTCTTGATTGGGACCCTTGTGCTTCCTGCATTTGTGTGGCTTCTTCTCTCATCAAATTAGGGAAGTTTTCCATTATTACTTTTTTAAACAGGTTTTCTATCCCTTGTTCCTCTTCTTCTCTTTCTGGTATCCCTGTTATACAGATATGATTACATTTCATGTTGTCCTGCATTTCCCTTAACCCCTCTTCAGTCTTTTGGAGCTTCTTTTCCTTTTCTTGCTCATTCTGGTTTTTTTTCTACCTTGTCCTCCAGCTCGCTGATCCGATCTTCTGCTTCATCAAGCCTGCTTTTGATTCCTTCTACTGCGTTCTTTAGTTCAGAAATTGTATTCTTCATTTCTTCTTGGCCCTTGTTGATAGTTTCTATTTCCTTTTTCATGTTGATATTGTTTGCAGTGAGTTCATTGTAGTTTCCCTGTAGTTTTTTGTAATTCTCTGTGAGTTCATTGAGCTTCCTGATAACCATTGCTTTGAACTCAACATCTGATAGTTGACTTGCCTCTATTTCATTTCATTCTTTTGGACGCTTCGTCCTTTCCTTTCATTTGGGGATTGTTTCTTTGTCTTCTCATTGTTTATGAAACTCTTCCTGTTTGCCTGTGCTTCTTAACATTGATCTGTTCTGACTCCCTGGGTTTATGGTGTGAACTTCTATGGTAAAAGACCTGTGAGATTCAGTGGTACAGTTTCCTTGATCTCCGTGGCTTGCTGGTCTTGGTCTGTCATTTATATTGGTTCTCTGTATGTCTTTGGCTTTTGATTGTTGTTGGGTCTTTCTTTGGTGGGTCCTTCCCTCCAGCTGGTTAACTGAGGGTCACTCCATCCACCACCTTTTGTATTCTGTTGTACAGGTGTGGGCAGGTTGTGTAGAAGCTGGTTCTTCTGTGTGTGCGAGGTTTTGAGGATTCTCTCTTGCTCCTGTTTAATTGTTTGTTGAGTAACTTCTCCACCATTTAGTTGTATTTCCAGATAGGTCCTGGGTTGAGTTAGTGTGGCTTCCACTCCCTCCTTCACCTTCTTCTGTTGTTACCTGTTGGTGGTTCCTTTGTTGGTGGGTTTCCTCTTCCAGCAGATATCCTGGTGTTCACAGCTTCTACCTACTCGTCTGATCTTTGAATGTCCTCTACAATTTTTGGTTTCCAATCTTCATCTATGCTGGGATACTGTTGGCTGTTTGCTCTGTTCCTCAGACGATTGGCTAGGAGTTTCACCCATGTGCAGGGGGAAGTAGACTCTGCTCCCACCTGTCTTGCCAGCATCTTCCCATTATCTAAATGCTTTATCCTAGCATCTGTTTTTATTGGCACATGGCCATGCCCAATTGCTTTCCATTGTCTGTGGCTTTCTTCATGCTCTGATGGCACTGTTAGGTGTTCATGGCAGAGAGAGTACAATCCACAAAGCCTAAACTACTTGCTGTCTAGCCCTTTACAGGAAAAGTTTGCCACTCCTTATTTTAGAATAAGTAAGTTATTGTAGTAGGCATTAGATATTTATAATTTGAAGGTAGGGTTTTTAAGGATTCTTCACTTACATCCAGAGATGGAACTGGTATTTTTTTAAGTCATATGGGTCTCTAGGAACTTTGGCTACACATTAGTATTCTGTAGAACCAAAATGTTTTATAACTTTTATTAATCCAACACTATTCAATGATTGAATTCAAACCATAGCGAGGGATTGAAAATGTACTTAAGTGTTGATTATGCCCATATCTAGGTGCTAGTTTAAAGGCATATTGTATGAGATTAAAGTTCTGTGATGTCTTATGTGATTGGATTGCTTAGTCTGCACTAAAATGTATGCTATATGCTAGTGCTTGGTTGGCATCAAAGTACCCTCCTTTGTTTTCCTTAGCGGCAGCAAGACTACCTTTACTGATGAATGGATTTGTTTATTCCTGCCTTAACTTCTCGTACACCTTGGGTGTATGATGATTGTCATTACTGAATTGGAGCCTTTAAACAAAATGGTATTGAAGCACTCTAAAAAACATTGATCTTATTAGTTCCATAATTGGGTACTACCAGATTGAATTTATATTCCTCAAACGTTGTGAATAATTAAAAATACATAATAAAATTGAATTGTCACTGTATTTTCCAACATTTACTAATTTTCAAAGTAACCCCAGAAGTAGATGATGTATGAATTCTGTATGAAAATCAATGAAGTTGCATTTTTTAAAATAATTTGAAACATCTAAGCCCTTGAGATCAAGGCAACACATGTAATAGAAACAGACTTCCTGGTTTCTTTGTTTTTGTTAAGTTTTTTTAAAAATTGTATTTATTTATTTTTTAGAGAGAGGGGAAGGGAGGGAGGGAGGGAGGGAGAGAAACATCATTGTGTGGTTGCCTCACAGGTTGCCCCAACCTGGGACCTGGCCTGCAACCCAGCCATGTGCCCTGACTGGGAATCAAACCAGTGACCCTTTGGTTCGCAGTCGGCACTCAATCCACTGAACCACACGAGCCAGGGATTCTACACTCATATTATTCACTCCCTTAACCAGTGGTTTACAAGACTAAGGAAGACAGAGAAGAAACTTCAACCTGAGAATGATCAGCTGGATTTATGCTTTTAAATTCCCTTTGATAATATAACTACTTGTGCAAAACCTTCCATTTTTTTTCAAATTTCTCTTCATCTTGTAGCTTGCTTTAAATTATCCTTAGTGCTCCTGGAGGCAGAGACACAGAAGTAAGGGGTTTGATAGAAAAGAAGACATAAGCAAAGACGTGTCTATGTATACCAAAATACATATGATGATGGTACATGAGAAAAGCCTGTTACATCTTAGATCTGGGTAGCTTAGGGAAAGATTTAAATACTTGAAAGTTCTTTCATAAATGAGTCTTTTAAAATTTTAATTTAATTACCCCAACATTGGCTTTTATTATTGAAAAATATATGTGTAATTAAGATTTCATATGTATATATATTTACATAAATTATATATAATGCATTTATATGTATAAATGTTTATATATGCAAAACTTTATTTATAGTCTTTAACTTTATAAATGAATTTTTATATGGTTATACCTTGATATGAACATAGTAGAGAGTAGCAGATTTTAGCGCAACATAAGTTTAAGTGATTTTTAGGTTGAGGTGAACATTTACTTACAGTTAGCCTAGGTAACATTTGAATTGTGTGTGTTTTTATATATACACTTATATACATATATAGCTAGATAAATAGATCAGTTGAGTTGAATTTATAACATGGGTATATGGCATGATGATAAGTCATTGGAACTGGCCTTTCAGTTAGATTTTCAAAATATGAAAATACTGGCACTCCTCTCGCATATGGAATATGTGGAATATTTCCATTAGATAATTACCTCCAGATTTTTATTAGATTTTACAGCCCTCTTTCCAAAATTGAACTTTGTTATATCATATGTAAGATCTGAGTAGTTCTTATATTAGAGAAATCTGTCTTAAAAATGTAGTTTAAAATTTTCTAAATTTTAATTTTTATAACATTTTTCTGAGAAAGAAAATAAAATCTTTTGTTCCTTATTCCAAATCCAAATCTATTTTGTTAAGCTAGAATTGGAACAATGTTTGAATAATTGTTAATTCAAAGAAAATTCTGATTTGTTAGTTTAAATTTCAAATAGGTAACTTTTTTAGTAATCTTTCACAAATAAACCATCAAATTTAATCTCAAATATTTTAGAGATTATGTTTAATATGTATTTAATGAAGGCATTTTTAAAAACTTTAAAATGCCTTAAGTAATATAAACAATTAATATGAACCTATTAATTACAACAAAATGCCTGTTATGTATATAGGATAGTATAGGATACTAAAAGAACATAAAAATGGATGAAATATGTTTCCTCTTAGAGACCCTTATAATCTAGAAAAATGAACAGATTCTTTTTGGACACTAAACTCTGTAAGAACAAGCATCAAGTCTCTTATTTATCATGATATCCCCAGAATGTAGCACAGTGCCTGACACATAGTAGGTGCTCAGGATCTATAAGATCAGCGATGCGTGGAAACATGAATGAGCAAACAGGCATCCCTTTAAAAGAGTGTACTTTAAAAGTTAGTAAGCAGGGAGATGTTATTCAATAGATGTTTAATGTAGTTCCCTAATTTCATAATTTAATTTTCCCCGTTCCCTGCCATAAATGCATATTGGTTGGTGATAGTATACATGATTCAATTATTTGGTTGATAGAAAAAAATGAAATACCTGCAGACCATCAATTCTAATATTACCCTCTAAATAGACACACTTTATACTTTTGGCATGACCACTTCACATTTTATCTGTGATTTTTCATATTGCCATCCATGTTTTTTCACGTAGGATTACTTTTACTTTTCCCTATGTAAGCATCTAAAATAGTCATCCTTTGTTAGAAAGTTAAATTGGGTAAAGATATAAATGCTTATATGATTTCCTATTTTATAGTTGGACTTTTTAAATGCAGGAGAAATGAAAAAGAAAAAGAAAAAGAGAAAGGTTGTATGAATTCAGGGAAGGGAAAAAGTGAGATTATTTGGGAACAAGCATCTCATCTGTCTTCTAGAATAACAACTTTCAGTTTGCTTCTAGCTTCACAAATTTTACTTTGAAACAATTGCTGTCTTAAGTGCCCTCATTAATTTTATTGACCTGCTATACATAAATACGGCATTTCTTTGGCTGGTCATCAAAACTGACAAGATGGCCTGCCTACTCAGAGTTTTTATGCTTAATAATGAACATCGTATGAACTTTCTGAAGATTCTTTTTGAAAATTAGTCCTGACCCTGGAAGTGAGATAAGTAAGAGCTTTGGGAGTGGATTTCTGATGAACCAGAATAATGTCTTTAAAAAAAGTTATATAAAGAAACAAATGTAGCAATCTCCTTATGGGTACACCTTTATATATTTTAATAGTAAGATGGACAAGTTAGGCCCTCCACTTCGAACTGGAAGATATGTGCAAAGGTTCTATGACAGTGATACAAAATCAAACAGTGCCATCAAAAGATATGAGTTATTACCCATTTACAAGTAAGTATTTGTAACTCAGTTTGGTTAATCTTTTTCACATATGTCCTTAAAAGCTTTATATACTGTAATACTATAAACTTGTACATTCCTATACTTAAAAAAATCTCATTTTAATTATTTTTTAAGCCAAGAAGTGCTAAATAGTCTTCTAGGACTTACAACAGCTTGATTTTTGCTGAACATTTTCATTGTCCTAAAACTGCTTTATTGCATACATTTTATTCCATTAAATTTTAATTTTTAGAGGGTTGGAACTAGCAGTCATCTTCAATTATTTATTTTAAGAAGCTCTTTTTTAAGAGTAATATTTTTGAAGAGTATAGAAAGTATTACAGGAGTATTATATAAGATTGTTACATTTTCTTTCAGTCAAGCAGATGATGAATGGTTAAAAAAGGCAGAAAAAATGATCTTAGAAAACATTTAATGCGGGGATCCTCAGTCTTTTTGTTAAATGTTATAAATTCTACTTTAAGCAGGGAAAAGATATGAAAGTCACTTTGAAACTCATCTATATAAGTCTTCAAATTTGCTCATTTGGGCTCCAATACAGGTAGACTCTCATTTTAAAATGATGAAATTAAGGCCTAATAAATTAAATTACTTATTAAAATTTAAAAATATATTATTTTATAGAGTTCACTTAGGTACTTTTGAAACCAAGTTCTACTGTACAACATTCTCTTACTGTGTGTGAAAAGTAATACCTTTAACTAGATATACAATAAAATAAAGATGGGAGAAGTCTTGAACTTATTAGCAGCCAGCACCCATGAGCTATTGTTAAGTAGTTAATAATAAATTCTAGAAGGTAGAATCTGCCCTGAACCATTTTTCTTTGTATTTCTACTGCTGTCTATAGTCACTGAAACAGATCTCAAAAAAACACTGACTAGCAGTAAGCTAGATTGAGTGCAATTCCAAAATTAAGCCTTCTTTTATAACTGCTTGAACTCCATATAGTAGGCAGATTTGACCATGTGAGCCTGGGGCAACAGGTGTCAGGTACTGATCAAGACAGATCTTCACAGTCTCTGAGAATGGTCTTAACACTTAGATTCTGCCTTTCAGAAGATATTACTAAAAATATGTGCTCGACATTTAATAATGGCAGTTATTTTTTATAATCTTATCCCCTCCTAATTTTTTAATTTCTAATTATTTAAACAATTTTAAATTATTTACTTGGTGAAGTTGTGAGTGTGTGTATGCATGGGTGTGTTGCTGTTATCTATATATCTCATGTATATATTATATGAAGGTGATAGGATTTCTAGTAAGATTTGCTTCCAGAGCCAAAAAATAAAAAATGTGGCCTTTCTATTCCTGTGATGACTTTCACTGAAGGAACTAACACTCACTGGCATGATTTTTTAGAGACTGAATTCCTAAAAAGGCATAGTAGCAGTTCTGCAACTTCCCTAGAGGGGCTAACAGCAGAGTAGAATACACCTCACTGATGGACTGGCAATGACTAAAGGCCATTTGAGGTCCAGGGGTAATCTATCCATGCACCAATGTGAAAGGTGATTCTTGTAGAAGTTTAGCAATAATTTAAAGTCACTATTCAAAGTAGCCTCTTTGAATGCCAACATTGCATATTAAACATAAGATTTGTAATACAACCCACCCAAATCCAATCTCAAGTACTCTGGCCATGTGATAGCTTTGCAAATTACTTAATCTCTCTGAATATGAATGTTTATTCAACTTTAAAATGTGAATAAATAGTACCTTCAGGGATTTTTGTGAAGATTAATCAAAGTTATATATATGTATCATATTTGGCATATAGTGGTGTTTGAGAAATAGTAGATATTGTATTACCTATATTATTTTCAAGGTAGCTATTTGAAATTTTAGGAAAGTCTCTCCAACTTAGCTGTGTAAGTAGACAAAAAAGAATTTTAGTCATTCAATTTAAATGAAATATAAAAAGCATTCAGCTTATTTATTACATAACATTGTTTATTTCTGAAATGAAAAGATTCGAGTAAATCTCCAAAGACGGGGAGGGAACTGACGATTAATTGAACATCTAACCACTGGTTTAGTACCATACAGGCTGTGTCACCTTCGTAAGTGACTGAACCACTCTTCACCTCACATGCCACATTTGTAAAGTGGGGTTATTAATCTACCTACTGTGTAGATTAAATAAGTTTATATATGAAGGCAGTTAGAAATGTAGCTGTACCAAATAAAGTAAGCACAATTATATAAATGTGAACTTGCAGTAGTAGCAATAGTAATAATAATAGTATCAGCAGCATTGCTGAATGTTTATATAAATTGCAATTTATGCCTTAAACTTCCTTTATAAGTGAAGATAGTCCCATTTTATAAATGAGGGAACTTGGTCTCAGAGCGGTTGACCACTGTCACAAAGTTGGTCCATAGTAGCTGGGATTTGAGTGCAGATTGATCTGTATCTCCAAAGCCTGTACATTCACAGTTAACTGTCATGTAACCATCTAGTTTTCCTTGATTCCTGAGTCTCAGTGAGGGAATTCGTGATGACCCAGCCAAAACTTTCCCTCTACTGAGAGGGATAGCCCAGGCCATGCAGTTAGTGAAACTAAAGTTTAAAGGGAAATTATATTTGAGTTGATATTTTTCACAACAGACTTTCATAAATTGAATTATTACTCTTTAAAGTGATTCGCTAATATTTAAAGTGATTAGCTAATTTTTTTACCACATCGCATACACTTACCATATTATTTAGCAGTGATTTGTAGGCATTTAACAAACCACATCTTTATTTTGAGGGTACTATCAATTTTAAACTTTAAAAAACTTGAAGCTTTTCAGAATGATTAACTTAAATATTTCATGTAAAGCATATATACGTATTTTAATTGAGTTTATATACCATCAAGATAATGTTAGTAAATGCAAAATGCTTTGGTTTATCTTTATTTTCAACTACTGTTTTCAGTTTTAAAATAATTATTTGGATTTTGATCTTTTGACTTAGCTCTTTACAGCTTCTAATTATTTTTCTAATCACACAAGTAGGAATTTAAGATAAATGATTATCATTCAGTATTTTTTCACTGCCACTTCTTTCTCTCTCTAGAGCTAATATCAAACCTCGAAACTCCACACCACCTAGTTTGGCACGAAATCCTGCCTCAGGTGTTCTTACAAGCAAAAGAAAAACATATGGTGAGAGCTACATAGTCAGGTATGTTTAGTTCTGATGTTTTAATAGCCAAATAAAAATGAATATATGTAGTTTTCCAAGGACAATATACAAAAATATGTATCAGGCTTTGATAGAAAATCTGTTTTTTCCTTTGTTTCTTATTTAATCTGGCTTTTAATTTGTACACTAAAGAAATACTTTGGGCATAAGTAATACAGTCTTGTACTTTGTAGTTAGAATTATAATACTTTTATAAATGCTGAAGAACAATTTGGTTCCACCAGATTAATTTTTTATGTCTTTGTTTTTAACTTTGTAGTTAGAATTACTGTTGTAAATGCTCCAGGATAGTTTGTTCGGTTCCACTGGATTACTATATTTTTTATGTCCATGTTTTTAACTACACATTGAATAAAGACTCTTTAAACCACTGTTATTATAATTTTCACACCATTTTCATACATTTAAACTCCCCTGCTGAGGTTGTGATTATTCATGTACTTCCCTTTCTAAACTTTCACAGTATTTGTATAATTTTCACATTTACTCTGTTTTGAAACATATAATGAAGTTGTCCCAGTCATAGATATTTTTTATATACATCTCAACTTAGTCCAGAAAGTTTTAAGGCAAGGTGCATAAATTCATGATGTACAGTGAGATACAATAAATTTTTAAATGAAAGAATAATAGAGGAACAATAAGAATTAACAGTGAAAAAAAGGGTGAAGTTAGTCCACAAATGTTCCAGAAAGTTTTAAGACAAGGTACATAAAGTTACCATAAGAGCAAGGTACTTAGCTCTCAAAAGTAAGGGACATAAATGTAAAGGAAACTGGAGATCAGACTAGTCAATTAACCCTGATACTGCAGCTCCATTGAGGTTTTGACTGGCCTTCACCACTTAGACTTGGGTTTGAATGTCCTCATGGGAGGGAGGAGTTGACTTCTAGGACTTATACAGAGGGTCACAGTAGAGACTCAGCTTTTTCTTCCCACCCTGAATTCCTCTTTTCCAAGCCAGGACTTTTAAAATGCCCACCAAGAGGCATCTTAGGCTCAGCCAGAGCTGCTTACATGACAATATGTTCACTTGGCGTTAGAATAAATTACAGGAAATAAGGAATGATAGCAAGGCAGCTTCAGGTGCTTTTCTGAGCCAGTGACCGAGTGACAACTCAGGCGTGAACAAGGTCTCATATATGGGTATACGGACAGTTTAATTAGCCATTCTGTGTCCTGAAAGGAACGATATCTCTTGTAGCAATCCCATATGCATGGCTTCCAGGTTTTTCCCGAGCATATGGTATGTCCAGTTTCAGTGGACAACACGTAAACACTGTTGCCTGGGAAAACAGTTGGCATTCCATCCATCTTTATTAGGTTTTCATTAAACAGCCAGGAAGTTATCCCAAGGTCAGATATGTCCACCGAAAATTAGAAAGTTCTGCTAATCTTTTCTCACGATACTCAGAGGATATATTAGGGAAAAAAATTCTGCCAGCCAGGAAGAGGAGACCCCAAAGAAACCTGTCTGTCTCAGCCATGGTTCAGAGGAATGCGAGAGTTCCCACTGATTTTTCATAACTGTAGGCTTACCTTCACATGAGTTTAGGGTTTGCGAGTATAATATCTGCATATTCTAAGAAATTCTTAACTGGAAAAAATAACTTAGTTTGGTTTAGCAGCTCCCTTTCCAGTTCTCACAGGTAAGCAAACATGAGCTCATAGTTCTTACCTAAAAGACACACAGGGAAGTTCCAAACTATACAAAGAAGCTAGCAATCTGTCACCAGTTTTGAAAACAAACAAACAGAAAACCCCAATACCTAAGATGTTGAAATCATCAAACATCAATTTATGAATCTGTTTAAAGTATGTTAAGAAATGGGGGAATTGGAAACATTAACAATGACAGTATTCTGTCACAGGTATTTGAACATCTGTGCAAAAGAACCAAACAGAACTCAGTATAAGGAAAAATACTAAAAGACTTAAGAGATTATTTAAATTGTAGTTTAGACACAGTGAAAGAAAAGAAAAGTGAACTGGAGGATAGATGTAAAGACATTGCTTACGAACAAATACAATGCTAAAAAAAACTTAGCATTTCATTATTTACTAAAAGAGGATTTTTTTCTTAATCTGAACTGCAAGGATATTAAACATGAGATTAAGCAAGCTTTTAGTCATGCTTAGTATTATGCCCTGTTTCCAAGATATTGCAGGGGGTGGAGTTGAAACAACTAATGTGAACTTTTTTCTGTACTTCTCCAGGCCAGATGCAAACTGTGTATCCTCACTCAATGGTGGAAACATTAAAGGCATTGAAGGAAATTCATCTGGACACTTACCAAAATTCTGCCATGAGTGCGGTACTAAATACCCTGTAGAATGGGCGAAGTTCTGCTGTGAATGTGGCATTCGAAGAATGGTTCTGTGAACAAAATCCCAAATGAAAAAGAGCGAAGTCCAGAGTTTTATGATTACTGCTGCCTCCTGCTAGAGCACTTCCCCTACTTATTTTGTCCTAAAATTGCTACACTTTTTCCAGGGCTTTTTAGAGCAGAATTTCTCTGGCTATGTAATGTGTGTGGGTGCATGTGTATATATGTGTATATATACTGTATATAATAAATTCCTGATACCCCAAATTGTGCCATTCAAGGAAACACTCATATGTTAGAAAATAATTTCAAGTGGAATCATTAACTTACATATTATAGTCTTTGGTTGTTGAAACACATTAAGTATTCTTCTACAAACTTTCCAGCTCCAGTGTTTAGTCCTTCAAGTTCAGGATAATCATTACTTTGAATAAAAAAGCAGAATAAATGTTTTCTTATTGTTGCCTATTTTCAGGTAGTATCTATGATGGTAGATTAGGATGCTTGGAATTGAAGAGAATATTTTTAGTTAAATTGGGTCATTTTGATATAGAGCTCTTCAACAATTAATTTTATAAATATTTTTTAAAAAGAAAAAAACCTAAGTTCTGTGTTACCCTTTATTTAGTGTATGATTAATGGTATAATTTAAATATTTTTACTCATTTTCTGAAAATATAATCATGCGGTTTTCTTTCCAGAGACACAAGGCTGAAAATACAAATGTATCTATTCTTGTTATTACTGAATATTTTACCTCTGTATGTATTAGATGAAATTATATTCCTTTTTACTTCCAGCTACATGTTCAAATTTCACTTCTTTTCTTTCTTTTCCATAACTTTATGTGTAAAGAGTAGTTTTAATTTACTCTACTTCATTTTTACAAAGTTTGAAAGTATAATTAATATAAATTACAAAAATTTTCTTCAAAATCTTTTATGTTTATTTCTATGTATCTGAACATAGAAGAAATTACTTTAATGAATTTTTTAATGAATTTCAAAACCAACCACCTCACCTAATAAGTAATAATTTGGTAAATAACTAGTAGTGGAGGGCATGTAGGTAAAAGTTTTTAATTTTAGCCCCTTCAAGTATAGTTAGGTGTAGTTATTAGTAGGTTAAGAAAATATCTAATTTTTCCTACTTATATATTTTTTTTAGTTTCTCATGTTGGAACACCATTCATATCACTATAAAAAGCCACTGAAAATGCATTGCTTTACTGCATATCTGACTTTCATAATTAAACATTCACAAAAATGTAATTATATTCTTTAACTTTGGCTAAAATATAGCATCTAATTATTTCACACTCAATGTAACATAGTATTTAGTAGTAAATCTCTTTGCTTGTGTAAAACCATATTCAGTAATTCAGTGGTAATTTCTGTTGAGTGAAACCTCACAACTCTGATCGTATTGATATTATAAAGGTACAGACAAATCTTTTATTGGCAATTTCTAGCTTCTTATGATTCTGCTTAATTATAAGGATCAATGTAGAAATTTGTGGCTGACAGTTTTCTTTGAAATTCATTTATTCTTATATTTAATAATTTTATTAATTTTTCCATTCAGGCAAGAGATAGAAACTTAATGTAATGGGAATTGTAATTTTACTTACATTAGAGATTCTATCCTGACTTATTAACTTGCTCTGGTTGTCTTTATTCAGTCATGTTGGTCAGAAAAGAATTCACCAACTAGATTAGCTGTAATAAATCTAGGAGGATAATGTGCAATTAGATTTCCATTTCAGTAATTTATGTTCTTCTGTGCTGATGTTATGAATCATATGAAGAACTTCAGTTCTTGTTTTATCTGGGACTGGGCTCTGTTTCCTTTCAAGTACTTTCATTGAATTTATTGGGGTGATATTAGTTAACAAAATTATATGTTTCAGGGGTACAATTCTGTAACACATCGTCTGTGTAGTGTGTTGTATGCTCATCACCCCAAGCCAAGTCTCCCTCGACCACCATGTGGTTTATCTCGGCCTTTCACCCTCTTCCACCTCCGCCCACCCTCTTGCTGTCAGTCTGTGTTTATGACGCGTTTTTTTCTTTTAATTCCTTCACCTTTTCAGCCAGCCCCCAGCCCTGTTACCTCTGACATCTGTCTGTTCTCTTTGAGTCTGTTTCTATTGTGTTTGTTTATTTTGTTCATTAGATTCCATATATGAATGACATAATATGGTATTACATAATTTTTTGTCTGCCCAAGAAAAGAGTAGAAAAATGAGCCCAAATAAAGTGGTACATTTTTGTTTCTTACTGAATTTTATAGTAGCAAGTAAATGTTATATTGTACCACATGGAAAATAAATTTGTAAAATATCCAATTCTACAGCACAGAGATTATTATAAATAGTAGGTGAAATATATTCATGAATTATGAAACATGTTATGACAATGCCTTTAAATACATTTTCATATCACTTGCATATATCATTCTCACATTGATTTGTTGTGCAATAGTTTGGTCTTTAAGAAATTTTTCTAGATATAAGCATCACTTTTATTTATTTTTACAAGTTTCTTCCAGTGTGGTAGAATTTAAGAGATCGTAAGCTTAAATTAAAATGTAAAAAATGCTTCTATATTATCCTGAAAGTTATTAGCTTGAAAAAGCAAGGTTATTATAACTGCTGTTGTCTCCTGTTCACTGTTTTTTTTATTACAAATAAATTTTCATTTTTGAACATATTCAATAAAGACATGAAGAAAAAAATTGCCAGTTGGTTTTCAGTGATGTCATCTTTTAGCCAAACATAGAGAGGAATATACTGAACTATAAAGAAAATGTTTGAAATAAAAATATATTTTAAAATAATACTAGCTTTTAATTGAGAGGGTTTTGTGTGTGTGTCATCAGCTGTCAAAGTGATTATTACTATTTTATTGAAATGTTTTTGACCTCAGAGTGTTATAAATATGTTTTGTCACAGATTTTTAAGGCATAGAAACATTTCATAGCCAATAAAATTTAGCAGTTGAAAACTGAAATCAAGGTTGATAAGAAATATTATGGGTGTTTCTAATTAGGTAACATACAATTTGATGGCAAAAAGTATTCACTTGCAATGAATACTTAATGGTTGAGACTGTCATGTTTAAAATTTTAAACAAGGGTTATCTCTGGTGAAAATATCAGATTAGACATATTTGTACCCACTGTTTCTTAGACTAGAAGTGAACACTGCTACCATGAGTAGAAGTCCAGCAAGTGAAAAAAATAACAGGAAGAGGTGTAACCGGTCAGCCTGGGGTCCAGCAGCTTGCCGCTATGTTCACACATACTACAAATATTTGGGGGGAAGGAAAGAAGTTTTTATTAACAGGATTCCTGATTTGAGGGGCCTGGGAGCATTCCTGCTCCCAGCCTTCCTCTTCCTCCAAGTACAAAAATTCCCTTGTTCCCCAAAAGCTTAATGTCCAGACCCATGCCCACAACTTCCCCGTCATTCTTTCTCAGCGGCTCAAGGTTGTTACTTAAAGGGATCTCTGTTTCTCCAGCTCCAGCCTCTCTCTCTCTCTGGTGTACACTCGTGAGGTCAGTGTCTCCATTTCCCCACCAACTTTCCCTCTCGGTGCTGCCGGATTACTCCAGACTGTGTTGCAGGGAAAGCCCTGTCCACGTGGCCCAGGTGCCCAAGGCTGCCTGCACCCGTGGGTCTGAGGAATGTTCCCAGTGCACTCTTCCAAGTGCTGCCTCCAGCCTCCTTGAGAGGAAAAGCAGAGGTTGAGCGTCTGCCCTCACTTTGTTTTAAAGTCCCCAAAATCCCACCCGCTGCCACAAGCCAGTGGGAGTGTCCAACTTTTCAATCAATGCGTGCTAATGTTGATCACGTTCGCCTTTGCCCCTCTTCAAGTGCCATCCTCTGCAAGGGCACAAAGTCTCCAGTCCCGCGTGGGTTTCATCCCAGGGTGGGACTTTCGCCCCCAGCTCACACAGGTGCTGTGCAGCTAGTGTCACAAGCAGTATTGAACGTTTACAGTAGCCCCAAATTGTGGGAAAGCTATCGAGCCCCAGCTCCGTTTTTCTTTTTTCCAGGGGCCCCCTTCTCTGCCCTTCTTTTTGCTGGCCTTGCTGCTAGGTTGCCAGAGCAACACACCCTGGCTTGTTTACAGTTACCAGAGGCAATCTCCTTTCACCAGCAGCTCTTCCCTTTGCAAGGAGGGCAAGCCTCTTCTGCGCACCCCTACTCTGTTGCCCAGCTGTTTGGCCTGACACCCCCCTGTACAGAGGTACACAGCTGCAAAGAGCAGGACTTTTGCATGTATTTGTGTTGCAGGTATAATAAGTATTTTATATGGTAAGTATGTTTTTAGTAATGAAATAGATTGAATTTTCCAACTGACTACATTATTTAAAGAGCAGTGGAATCATTAAAATGAAGTTAGTAATAGCCACACTCATTTTTAGTCCCATTTAAAATTTCTTCAGTTAAATGTTACGGTCAGGATACTCATTGACTACATGAAAAAGTGTGTATGTGACTTGCTCTTTTTGCCACTAGGGGGTGCTTTTGGATAATATTACCAGCCCGGTAGTTATTTTAAAGGCCTCTCAGCAATACAGGTATGAATTTTTTTTTTTTTTTGAAACATGAAATTACAGAGCTTTATAAGAGCTAAGTTGGTTTTGTTTTGTTCTGATTTTAAAATCCATATGTTGGTTCTCAGAAACCTAGTCTAGCTCATTTTGGGCATCAGTGTGCTTATAATTGATAGAAATATTTAGTATTCACCTCACAGTATTTTGTTATCAATTATACATCTCTAACATATTATTCATACACATTACCAAATACTCTCTGGTCTATTATTTTAATATTTCATTTTAGTTGTACAACAGTTATAACCTCCTTTAACATAAGACATTTTTCAGCCATCTAGCCTAACAACATGACACGTGAGAGTGACATCTATTTAAACAGGAGTTGAATAAATTGCTTAGACTAAATAATGCTAACATGCACAAAGCTAAAGCTTTCTATTTATAAACATTTTAAATATCCTTATGTGGCCTTCATTGTTTGAAGTCTTAAAAATCAAGAGAAATAATATGTGATGAAGTTTTTGCCCTGAAGTTGCCATATTCAGTAATTTATTTGAAGAAGCTTATGTGTAAGCAATTACAACTTAGGACAAAAAGGATTTAACAGAACTTTATTATAAAGTTACCAACGAAATGATGTAGAAGGTTGAAAATGGAGCTTCTTATCACAGGTTAAACAGCAGGCCATTCCTTATTTTCCATTTTTCTTCCCTGTCCCAATGCTCAGGAGGAAACCTGGGACGTGTGAGAGCTGCATTACCTTTTGGAGGGAAAGGCTAGTGGCCATGGGAATGATGTGTGTGTAGTGGGTCCGCCCGAGCTGTAAAATGTGGGGGCAACTTGCATGGTCCAGATGACCAAGAAAAATTGATGTTGTGCGGAAATTACTGACACTTCCCTCCATTCAGTGTTATCTTACGTAAGTTCACTTTTACTTTCCTTTTTTCTCTTTGTCCAAGCACCTCAGCTTCTATACAATTTTGAATTTGCAACAGTTAGGCTGGGAATAGGAGGGGTGTGCTGGTAGTGCTGAGTACACTCAGCAGTTGATTTGATGAATCAAATCAACGACCTGAAACTTTAATAAAACTGAAAACTGCCATGGGGCATGATGATGAAAGACTTTATTCACTCACAGTGGAAATATAAAGTGATAGTGCTTTTTATAAGGTAACTAAATTTAATTTAAAAGCCTTTAAAATATTCATGTCTCATAACCTACTAATTTTATTTATAATAATATGAATGATCTGAAGTGTGGAAAAATATTTATGCAAAACACATTTAATAGTACTGTTATTGTTCTCATGCATTCTTGGTAATATGGTATTAAAGGTTATATATTCAGTAAAAAAGAGATCAAATAGTGGGGCAACATTAAAAATCTTAACTTAAAAAACCCTGTTGGGTCACTAGTCATTAGGGAAGTGCAAATTTAAACTGTGAGGAGATACCACCTCGTGCCTATTAGAGTGGCCATCATCAAAAAGACAAGAGGTAACAAATGCTGGCCAGGATGTAGGGAAAGGAGAACACTTGTGCTCTGTTGCTGAGAATGTAATTTGGTTCAACCACTAGAGACAAGCCTTAAAAAAATTACAAACAACTACCACATGATGCAGAAATTCCACTTTTGGAAATATGTCCAAAGGAAACAGACACAGTAACTCCAAAAGATAAACTGTACCCCCTATCATAGCAGCATTATTCACAATAGCCAAAGCATGTGAAAAATGTGCCTACTGATGAGTAGATGAAGTCTGGATATATATATATGTATATATATATGTATCTCCAGGAGGTTTCCAGCCATGTAATATAAAAAACAGAGACATTTATTGAAAAGATAAGATACAAGAGACATTGTACATAGGATCATGACACCTCAGTCCCCTTCAAAGTAGGCACCTTGGCCTTTACACAGTTCTCCAAATCTCTTCCCTTTCAAAGGTGATTTTAGTTTGGGGAAAAGCCAAGGGGTCACAGGGTACCAAATCTGGGCTGTAGGAGAGCTGAGTCACCCTCAGATGTTTCTGAAGACTTGATGTTTCGGCTAAAAACTGCATGAGACAGGATGCATGAGCAGGTACATTGTTGTGATGAAGCTGCCAATCATCAGTCACCCACAGCTGCGTCCTTCTGCATCCTCTGAATAGTTTCCATGGAGAATTGTTCAAGCTTAATGCAAAATTTGATGCAGATTTATTGCTCTATTCTCTCAGTCATATTGAATGCTATAGCCACACAGTACACATGCTCACTCAACAGCATCTACCGCCCCCACTACTTAGTACAGTGAAGTCATCATTGTCCATACACACACATTCCAGTCCACTCTCCTTGGCTGCCAGGTTACATCAATGTCACTCAAACTGTTCCCATTATATTAACAATGGCTGGACTTTTTCTGGACAGTATATAGATGTACGTGTATGTGTGTATATATATGTGTGTGTATACATATATACCATATATGTATATATACATATATATGATAAATATATATTATATATTTATATAAAATTCCGCCATAAAAATGAGGAAATTCTACCATTTGTGACAACATGGATAGACTTTGAATGCATTTGTTAGGTAAAATAAGTCAGACAGAGGAAGACAAATACTATATGATCTCATAGGTAGAAACTAAAAATAAAAGCTCATAGAAAAAGAGATCACACTGGTTGGTAGACATAGAGGGTAGGGGCAGGTGGTACCTGGAGGCAGGAGGTCAAAAGGTACAAGTTTCTGTTATGAGGTAACTAAGTCCTAGGGCTACAATGTACAAGATGATGAATAGAGCTAACATATGTAGCTGTGTGCTACATAAGAGAGTGGTTCAGAGTAAATCCTGTAAGTTCTCATCACAAGGAGAAAACATTTTTCCTTTTTTTATTATATGAGAAGATGTATGTTAGCTAAACCTAATGTGTTAATCATTTCACAATATATGTAAAATAAACCATCATGTGATATACCTTGAACATACACAATGATGTATGTCAATTATTTCCCAATAAAACTGGGGAAAAAATCCTGTTGTGATTAAGTGAATCGGACAGTGTTAATACATAGGTCATTTATTATCAAAGAAGAATGTTATCCAAAGTAAGCTATTTGTTTGTAATACTGTATGAAAATAGTTTAATATACAGATATACTGTCAAAATTAAATATACACATTCCATTAATTAAAAGGCAAACATATATTATTCTCTTAAAAATATACTTCCCAAATTGAAAGCTCATTTAGACATGTTTTATTACATATAAATGACAGAAGAAACTCAGTACTATGGTTTAGCATCCTGAGAACAGATGACTTCCTATTTTGTGAAATTATTTTTTATTTTCATTTTAAAACATTTGCTATGCTATTTGTTACAGGCACTGTGCAATACATTCATGTTTAATTACATGTCTTAATACCTCTCTTAAGCATCTTGTACTCCTTTATGTTGCAACTTTAAGTAATGTAAATGACTTACTTGTTTGCATGGGCATTATCCATAGCTCACTGTTAACTCTGAAACATTTTCAGCACAGATGATAATTTCCACACTTACTGCAGTATATTGATGCATTGGACGCCATAAAATATTTTAGTAATAAAGCAATGTTAATTTTTAATTTTTGTAACCTTTATCTACATCACAGATTTTAATTTCTTTTGAAATTTTTAACAGGTTTAAGTAACTAATATTGCAGCTAATACCTTACATGAATCATCTTACAAATATCAGCACAAAATTAACACCAGCTGATCTATGTCCACATACATATGAAATAGTTCATTGATTGCAGCATTCAGTTTCCATCGTTTAAGTCCATCTTCAAGTACCACAGTACATATTTCTCAACTGCCCTAACCCATTCCTACCAGGATGCATTCAGTAACTTCTAGAAGGCATTCTTCTCCAAAAAATTGCATGAGCAGATCAATTCTTGAAGGATGCAACTAAAGTTCACACATTTTTATATTGTCACACCATACTTTTCAATGTTCTTTCGTGCCTCTCAAAATTTTATTCCAACAAGTTTTTATCTTTTCTAGTAGTATCTTTAGGAAACACATTTCATCCTGTCTTTTCTGTTCCCTTAAAGATTTTCTCTCTTCCTACAGAAATGCATAAAAAAAAGTTTTAAGTTCACGTTTTTATAAATACACACATTTCCAACTATGCATTTCTTTAATTCTCATCATTGTAGGTTCTACTGAAAATTTGGTGTCATGGAAAAGGAGAATCTTGCATGATATTTTTAAGCTATGATTGCTAACTCTAGTTGTGGTTGTTGTGGTTTAAGATTTAGAATTCATTAAAGACCTATGTTGGGTGGCTGTAACAGTGAGACAAGAATGTTGTTTCAACTTTTGTGACAACAGTATTTGTAAATTACTCAAAAGAGTTTTGTAATATGAACAAATGTATTTTTTGTGGAAGGAATAGTTAACACTGGAAATATGCAGAGCTTTTTGCAAAGATGATTAATTAGGATCTAAGTGATGGGGCTTGTGCCCTGAGGTCCACCCCAGCAGTCTGGTCTTCACTAGAGTATGGAGGACATCTGCTTCATTTTCTGATGAAAATCATAAAAGTGTTACCTATACAACCTACAGAAAATGGAGAAAGAGATACCTCACATGGA
Organism: Carollia perspicillata; assembly: GCA_004027735.1. NCBI lineage: Eukaryota > Metazoa > Chordata > Mammalia > Chiroptera > Phyllostomidae > Carollia > Carollia perspicillata. Next base: position 17,102 of record PVKM010004768.1, on the reverse strand, counting down.
AGAGACATGCAGGGGAGTAGTGTTGCCTATACTCAGTTATACTCCTGAAAGGCCCCGAGAAGTGGGACTGGTACATGGCAGAGGAATTCTTCACTGAGATAAGATCCAATTATTGGGTGTTTTCTAGATCGGTATTGTGCTCAGTGCTTCACATGTATTATTTCATTTTATCTACTCCTCTAAGGTATTGCTGATTTCTCCTCCTTTCCTAGATGAGAAAACTGAGCTGCAGAAAGGATAAATAAGCTGCTACGGTCACATGTCAAGTATGATGACTGGGTCTTGAGCTCAGCTATTCTAGTTTAAGTCATAGGTTCAGATCTCTTTTAGGTATTTACTTACTAACAGATTAACTTTTGGCCTTTAAATAATCCATTCGAAAGATTAGACAATAGTTATCACAGGTAAATATGAAGAAGAATTTCTGTAGACTTCTTAATGAGGTTCCCAGGACATATTTTAGAAGTATAAATTGAGGTTTATGTGACTAAGCAAATTTGAATACATAGATGTGAAAATTCCATGACTTTTCCTGAGAGACCAAGATGGAGCGTTCATTAAAAAAACAAAAACAAAGAGCCATGGTTTTATTTCTGTAATCCTGAGAAAAGAGATATTAACTCCCTTTTTTATCTTTCCAAATTTCATTTCTATTTTTATTCTCATGGCCTTTATTTCTCTTCTTTTCTTTTTTATTAAATGTATTGGTGTGACACTGGATCATAGGATCATATAGGTTTCAAGTGTACATTTATTTCTGTGACACATGACCCACATATTGCATTTTGTGCCCAGCACCCAAATGTTCTTAGAAGCCATCATTGTATTTATATTGCTCATGTGTTCATTTCACCTCTGCCACTTTAGGTGGAATTCCTAGGTTTCCTGAGTCCCGGGGTGAGCAAGCTCATCCTGCTTCTCTAAGAGGAGTAAGGAATGTTCATGTTCCCATGTACCTATTGGTCAAATGACAATAATAACAATGAAACTATAAAAGAAAAACCCACCACTCTTATGAACCAGGGGTGTTTGTTTTTACATGTCCTTTCCTAGTTGATATTTATATCATTAATGTTCAATCATGTTTATCATGAGTTTTTCGCTCATAAATATTTTGTATTGCTACATAATGTACAATATTTATTAGTATAAATATTTAATATAATATGTGATATATAAATATAGAGTATTCACACATATATGTTGTGTACTCCATACTGATAAAATAGGTATAAAATGGGTTATTCATTTTTAATTTGCATTTTTTTATTAACAAACAATGCTGGCTCCTTTCTTCACATTCTTATTTTCTGGTTTACATTCTCCTATATGGTTTGCTCATGTCTTTTCCCTATTAACTAGTCATGTCTCAGTTTTGTTGCTTTTTAAAAAAATCAATGCTTTACTATTTCCCCCAGCTTCTTCTATTTTAAAATAGTGAGGTATTTTTTAAAGAAAAAGTTTAAAGGACTCCAATTTCTAAGAAGTAGCTTCTTACTCCTTTTATTAACATTATAATGAATACTTTAAAAACCAACCATAAAAGAGAAAATTCAAAAGGAAAATGAAGAAATTAAGGTAAGTAAAAAGCTAATGAAGAAAGAAAATTATACAATTATTCTCACCAAAATCTTAGTGGGCTGGGCTTCACCCAGGGAAGGTTGTTTTTTTTCTTTATCCTTAAAAACAAAATGAAATTTACAACATTTAATATTAATTTTTATCACTTCTCCCATTAATGTAATTGCTAATTTTCATGTATTACCCTCAACCCATTTACTCTTTGTGAGGATCTACTTTAAATTATTTACTGTTAGTATGGCAGAATACTAATTTCATTTAGAAGTAGAATATAAGCATACCTCATTTTATTTTGTTTCATTTTATTGTGCTCCACAAACATTGCTTTATTTTACAAATTGAAGATTTGTGGCAACCCTGCACTGAGCAAGTCTATTGGTGCCATTTTTCCAACATTAGTTAGCTTTGTGTCTCTGTGTCACAATTCGGTAATTCTCTCAATATTTAAAACTTTGCCATTATTATTATGTTTGTTATGATGATCTGTGATCAGTGATCTTTCATGTTACTATTGCAATTGTTTTGGGGTGCTGCAAACTGCACCCATATAAGATGGTGAACTTAACTGATATGTGCTGTGTATGTTCTTACTGCTCCAGACCAGCCATTCCTCTGTCTCACTCCCTTTCCTTGGGTCTCCCGATTTCCTGTGACACAATAATACTGATTTAGGCCAAACCCCAGTAGCGGCCTCTGAGTGTTCAGGTGAAAGGAGGGGTTGTACTTCTCTTGCTTTAGGCCGAAAGGTACAAATGAGTGAGCTTGGTGAGGAAGGCATGTTGAAAGCCAAGGTGGACTGAAAGCTAGGCCTCTTGCACCCGAGTTAACCATGTTGTGAAAGCAAAGGAAACATCCTCAAAGGAAATTAAAAGTGCTACTCCAGGGAACCCATGCATGGTAAGAAAGCTAAACAGCCTTATCGCTGATATGAAGAAAGTTTTTGTGGCTTGAATAGAAGGTCAAATAAGACACAAAATTTCCTTAAGCTAAAGCTAATCATGAGCAAGGCCCTAACTCTGCAATTCTATGAAGTCTGAGAGAGGTGAGGAGGCAGCAGAAGGGAAATTTGAAGCGAGGAGGGTCTGGTTCATAAGGTTGAAAGAAAGAAGTCCTCTCCTTAACACAGAAGTGCAAAGTGAAGCAGCAAGTGCTGATGTAGAAGCTGTAACAAGTTATCCAGAAGAACTAGCTCAGATAATGAAGGTACCTACACTGAAAAACAGATTTTCAATGTAGATACAACAGACTTCTATTCGAAGATACCATCTAGAACTTCCGTCGCTACAGAGAAGTCAATGCCTGGCTTCAGAGCTTCACAGGACAGGCTGACTTTCTTATTAGGGGCTATGTATCTTGTAAATTTAAGTGGAAGCTAGTACTCAATTTCCATTCTGAAAACCCTAAGTCCTTTAAGAATTATGCTAAATCTCTCTGCCTGTCTCTATAAATGGACAAAAAAGCCTAGATCATCACACATCTGTTTACAACATGGCTTGCTGAATATATTAGGCCCATTGTTAAGACTTACTGCTCAGGAAAAAAAAAGATTACTTTTGAAACATTACTGCTCATTGACCATGTACCTGGTCAATCAAGAGCTCTGATGGAGCTGGACAACAAGATTAATTTGTTTTCATGCCTGTTAACACAACATGCCTCTGCAGTCCATAGAATAAGAAGTAATTTCAACTTGCGAGTCTTATTTTTTTTAAGAAATACATGTCAAAAGGCTATAGGTTCATAGATAGTGATTCCTTTGATGGATCTAGGCAAAATAAATTGAAAACCTGGAAGTGATTCACCATTCCAGAGGCCAGTAAAAACATTTGTTATTCATGGGAACAAGTCAAAATATCAACATTAATAGGAGTTTGGAAGTGGTTGATTCCAACCCTCAGGGATGACTTTGAAGGGTTCGAGATTTCAGTGGAGAAGTTAACTGCAGATGTGGTTGGTAGAAATGGCAAGAGAACTGGAATCCGAAGGAGAACCTGAAGTTGTGACTGAGGTGCTGCAACCTTACAAGAAAACTTGAATGAGCGAGGAGTTGCTTCCTGTGTATAAGTAGTAATGAAATCTACCCCTGGTGAAGATGCTGAAATGTCAACAAAGGATTTATACTGTTACACAAACTCAGTTAATAAAGCAAGTTTTGAAACGACTGATTCCAATTTTAAAAAGTTTACTGTTGATAAATGCTATCAAACAATATGACATGCAACGGAGGAGTCATTCACAAAAGGAAGAGTAGGTCAATGCAGCCGACATCATTGTCTTATTTTAAGAAATTGCCACAACCACCCCAGCCTTCATGAACCACCCTTGATCCATCAGGAGTCACCAACATCGAGACAGGACCCCCACCGGCAAAAACATCCTAACTCACTGAAGGCTCAGATGACAATTAGCATTTTTTAACAATAAAGCATTTTTAAATTAAGGTACGTACATTTTTGGGCATAATGCCATCGCACACTTAATAGTCTACAGCATAGTGTAAACAGAACTCTCATACACACTAGAAAAAACAAAATTAATTGTGTGACTCGCTTTACTGTGGCAATCTGGAACCAGATCCACACTATCTCTGAGGGCTGCCTACATGAGAGAAAAGGAAGAAGCAAGAGAAGTTAGCCTTCTGAATACCCTGGATCCACAATTCACAGGGATGCCCAGCACCGTGTTAATTAATGGCTGTGAGGTATGAAAAACTAACATAGAAGGGTAGAGTAACAGAGTCAAAACTAGAATTTTAATCAACATGACAGTAAAGTAAACATTAAATTGTCAAATCCTAACCGTAAATTTTATTACGCTTTACCCATCAGAGGCAAAATAAAATAAACGGTAGGAAATGCTTGTAAACAGGCCTGACTCACAAAGAAATTCAATGTAGCTGTTTATCTTTACTATCTCACTTTATTATTTTAAGAAAAAATGGGCTGTATTTTAGGTAAGTTAGCTTTGTAACATAATTTTAGTTGCTTTCAATAATAAATTGTTTGTGTTCTCATTCCTGATAGCTAGTTGATTTTGGGACACAGTGATTCATGCAAAGCTAAACACATGAGGAAGGAACTGCAAATATATAACATACCCATAACCCTTACCCCTCCCTTGGTCAAGAGGTGATCTTATCAGTTTGTTCTGCAGTTTTTCAGGTAAGCCCTGACTTGAAGCTATACAACTCAGTGTTTCCAACAGTCACTGCCAACCAATTGGATGTGTAAGCAACGTAGAATCCATTGGCTGTTCCTGCATTAAAGAGTAGCTTGAAATCACTACGAGTAAGGATTAAGAGCTGGTAGGCTAGACTGTGAAGACTTCATGAATCTTGAGCTTGGCTTTGACAGATGTAGAGATCAGGACTGATCAGATTTATAGGAAGCAGTAGAAACGACACATAAGGGATTAACATAATGGGAACAAAATGGGAAATAACCTTGGCAAATCCAGGACACCAAAAGGAGACTGACTGGTGTCGGGTAGGGAACGTATGGTAAGTGAATGGTTCAACCTACATCATCTTTACTTATCATCAGTGTCAGTAAGGCTCAAAAACAGTCTCACCATTCACCCTCTGTGAGCAACCATTAGCACTAAAAATATATATACAATCCTTTTCCTACCATAATTTTTTAAAAATTTCTAAAAAATAATAAGAAGAAATCTTTTGGCTTTGTGTGTCAGCTGGTAAAATTCCTGAAGAGGGTGTGTAATAGTAATAATAAGACATTTATTGAAATCTTCAACACTAAGCACTTTGCATGAAATACTAAGCACTTATGCCATTTAAGCCTTTAATATCCTATAATGTGGATACTATATTCTACCTCCATTTTATAGATGAAGAAGCTGTTGTCTAGTCTCAAGATAATGTCTTCCAAATTTTGTTTAGTTGCCTAACAACCACTATCAGGAAAGTGCGAAAAAAATAGCCATGTACTTATAAAAATTATTAAAGCAAAGGAAGAGGAAATTATACACTCAGTATTAGCATAGAACGGTATTTATTAAATACATTTATTACCAATTGTATTGACTATGTTTTTATAAATTTATACATCCATGGATTAAAATTATTAATAAGTTTTAAAGATAAAAATTTACCTTTCCCCACCTAACTCATCCCACTAGCCTCCTTGAAAGTTATTATGGCAGTGACACATGCATTTTATTCCCCTTTTAAAATCTACTGATTTGCCCTAGTCAAGAGATAAATAGGTACTTTCCAAGTTGAGATTGTCCTCTTCCAGAGTTCAGTAAATGTATATCGACTTTAAGTTATAATAAGCACTTATAATTCCATGAAAATGGGTCACCAGAGAACATAATATCCTACCATGGGAATACTTTGTATTTTTGTTCAAAGCAAACAGTCCTCAGCTTACCTTCCTGGTGCAGTTCAACAGTTTTAATGTGCCCTGTGAAACTACTGATAAGTGGTGCTTGAAATCCTCATGGATATTCATTTTAACAAATTGCTTCAACTTGCGAGCAGCAGTTTTTAAAAACGTAGCTTCCTATTACGGAAAAAAACCAGAAGGGCTGTGATTCAAATAAAATATTAAGAAATGATAAGCATTCTTAAGGATCCTAAAGCCAGAACCCTATTTCTAAATAATGCCCTACCTCCACCCAAATTTCTGTTCCAGCTTAATCACATGACTGACAAGTCACTAGACTGAAACTGCTGAGCTCCTAGGTGACAGCCTGAGGGCCTGGAACTTGGTTTAATGATTAGCTGGCTTTTTAAACTCTCTTTCCATGTTATATATGTGAGATCTTATCACTAGTGGGCAAACACGTAACAAATTTAATTTTAAACAATGAAAAGGGAGGTCTTCTGGAAAAGACAATAATGAAAGGTGTGTGTGGCTTTTCTTACTGTTATGTTTTCATCTTTTAACTATGGATAAATAGCTGGTAGCAGGAAAATAAAGGGTCATATTAATCTAAAACAAGTTTTTCAGACATTTAATGTAATTAAGGAAATTTTAAAAAATAATTTATAGATATAAACTATTAAATGCCACGAGATTAACTCAGCTATTATGAGTTTTTAAAAAGACTATTTAATACTCCATTGGCGTTTGTTGAAAGAAATCACACCAATTTTTGTTGAAAGTTTTGTAGATTGTATTATTACACCAAGTATCACTACCACCAAGATGGTAGTGATGTGAAGATTAGGAAATAGTGAAAAAAATTTCTAAATGCCTACAACTAAATTATGCCCATAACTTATATTCGTGTGTGTAATCACTCTAACAAGCTTTTCACTGCATAAAGATTTCAGATAAAGCAGATATGTGTCTTTGAATTCAGGAATTCTTCTAGCATTTTATAAGTGAACATGAAATGATTAAATAAATAAATATAAAATCAGCACAGAAGACTATAGTATGACTTAATAGATCAGTAGGAATTATCTGGTTAGAACCAGAGGAATCTGTTATTAATATAATCAATATAATTATCTAACAGAGGTACAAAAGTATATAAGCTTTTATGAAGTCAAGTTTGAATGACATATAAACTACAAATAATTGTCATTACCTTATCATCATCACATGAATGCCTTTTTAAAAAGTTAGGTTCATTATTCAGGCAATTACTAGCATTTTCTCTTATATGTTCCTGTAATAAATAATATAAAATTAAATGATTAAACTGGGGACTTTTTTAATAAGTAATAATTATAAAAATAACAATGAACTTAGTAGTTATATGTACATTTTAAGGAAAATAACTTAGCTTGGCTTAGCTAACAAGGCATGTAGAACGGTTTTCTAAAGTTAAAGAATAATAAAGTACATTCACAGAGCCTCCCAGACTTAGAGCTCCCTTCAGACTCCACATTTAATCCCAGCAGTCATTGAAAGAATCTGGCTCAATTTGGGAAAATAAAAGTACCTATTTTAGAAGTTATACTATATACAGAAAATACTATACATTTTGAGGTCTTGGAGTTGAAATGTACTTGAGGTTATTTGGCCCAATTTTCTATCACTATCAAACAGTAACAAAGGGCACTTTACATTAGAATGAAGGGAAAACCTCTTGAGAGTGAGAGTAAAGTAGAAAGTCATTCTGCAGCATTTTTTAACAATCCAATTTGTGCGGCATGTTTGAGGTAGAAATTTGCTAAGAAACGATGGAATGGAATGTGTGCATTGTAAAGCGGGAGTGGGTAAGCAGACTGGTACGTTCTCAAACTTCGTTTCTAAGGAATGGAGTATTTGAAGGTGGCGGCTGCCTGAATCAAAAACTTTAGCAGACATATTAGGAAGACTTTCCTAAGGATTCAGATTCTCTGATGCACAAGGTTGGACTGGATCTGCCTGGCAAACTGGCAAGTCCATGCAGTCAGAGCTTCCAGAGCTTCAAGCAGTCTTAGTCAGTATGTTGTCACCAAAAAATAGGATAAGAAGTGGAGTAATGAGGACATAGTTGTGGGCTTTTAATCTTCCTTCATGTGACTCTCAGAAAATGCATTACTCTTACCACCTGTGAAAAGCATAGATGGTTTCTGGGTTCATCCTGATCCTAAATGAATATACTATGTGTTTTTCTTGCAGGAATGTGTCTGGATACATAATCATTCACTTAAACTTTCACCACTTATTGTAGGCCAATGTGCAAGATCCTCTACCAAACCCCATAGGAAAACAAAGATAAGAAAACACTGTCCCAGTGTCTTGTGCCTTTTGATATAAAGGGTGGATGCTATATGCATTAGACATTTTTATATCACTTTTTATTTTTGGAAAAAAGTGTATTTTTAAGAACAGATTTGTTAGTGAAAACTACCCAGCCATACTGCAGATGTCTCTAGTGCAAACATATATGTCCTTTATTTAAAGGTTTTATTTGTTTATTTTTAGAGAGCTGGGAAGGGAGGGAGAAAGAGGGGGAGAGAAACATCAATGTGTGGTTGCCTCTTGTGCACCCCCTACTGGTGACCTGGCCTGCAACCCAAGCATGTACCCTTACTGGGAATCGAACCATGATCCTTTGGTTCACAGGCCCACGCTCAATCCACTGAGCCACACCAGCCAGGGAAACACATTTTTCTTTATAACTATCCCCAGGTTGCCCTTATACACATCCCTGAAAAGGTAGTGGAGAACTACTATTTGTCTATTATCTTCTTCTTGACTTCCACTTAACCCCAAGCAGGAGAGTATACCACACATATATTTCTCTTTGATAAAACATATGTTCATTTTTTTTTGCTATGCCATCCTTCTTTAAAAAATAGACACATGTGCAGCAAATCTCTGATATCCTCCAATTTACCAAAAATATTATATGAAAATATGTCAGAGAATTAGTACACATTTCTGAGGGCATTTTAACAAACTGCATGACTCATGAATATTTGAAAAGCCATACTGGTTAAACCACTACTCCTGGTATTTAATAAAACTCATTTTAGGCAGATACAGAAAGGTAATGTTATACCCGCTGATTCATTTGCCAAGTGTTTGCTACAGTATACAAAGATAAGTGGTGGTGGTGGTGGGGAAATGGAGACAACTGTACTTAAACAACAATAAAAGAAGATGTTGTTATTCACTTGAAAGACTGACTTCTATAGAAGTCATAATTAGAATTGACTAGTTGACTTTAGTACATTTTTTATGAATAAATTAAATATAAGTGCAACTGTGCTGTTACATTTGCTTTCTGAAATTGTTTTCATTTGAGCCCTATAAGAAGGATGACACAGACTAAGATTTACAGAATCCTGGAGTTGGAAAGAAGCTGTTACGAGGTCTGGCACAAACAATGCACCTTTTTTTAATTACAAGATCATAGGCATGTAATTCTCATGTTATGTAATAACATGACAATATTACACTCAAGCACACCATATGACATTTTAGGTGAAGTGTTCAAATTAAAAATATTGCTTTATATCAGCTGTTCATAAAATACATGTCCTTTCACTTTTTAGAAGTACATTTTTTCTCATTTCAACAATTTTATTATATCTTTGAATTTTTTCTATTGTAACAGTCTCTTCTTCAGAAACGCTAATTATGTATACAATGGATTTTTATTTCACTTATTTTATATGTTTTATGTTGCGTGTGTGTGTGTTTTGTGTGTGTGTGTGTGTGTGTGTGTGTGTGTGTGTGTGTGTGGTTTTTCTCCATCATGCCTTCTGTATGCCTGTTTTAATAGGGCACTCATTTCTGGTTTTATTTTATCACTGTTACCACCTACCCCCAAATCTAGATAACTCACTTTAATTTTTTTCTATCTTTCATCTGATATAATACTATTTTTAGCTCTTTGTAATTTGATTTCTTAGTGTTGAGAAAATTATTGACATTTTCCACTGCTTTCATGGATAATTAATCTGTGGTCTGAATTCTTTATTTTCCTTATGTATTCATTTGACTATTTGTGTGTTCATTCATTTGTTAATTTGTTTGCTAGTATCAGTACATAGTGTTTCTTTCTTGATTTTACAGTTATTTTTGAAGGGATAATAGATTAGATTATTGTTCAGCGACATGGACATATTTACAAGTTCTCTTAATTGGTCTCCATTTAACCAACTTGCTGAGTTGATCAATTCTCACTATTCCTTCTGTAAAAATATATTGACTAATTGCCACAGCACATTAACATGCTCAACTATAGTCCAGTATCTTTTTTTGTACATTTTATTAATTATGCTATTACAGTTGTCCCATTTTTCCCCTTTCTCCCCCTCTCCCCAGCACCACCCTCCCTCCAGCACTCCCCCAACCCCTTATATGTCCATGAGTTGTATGTATAAGTTCCTTGGCCTCTCCATTTCCTATACTATTCTTAACCACCACCCCCAATCTATTTTATGCCTACAAATTATGCTTCTTATTCCCTGTACCTTTCCCCCCGATTCTTCCTCCTCCCCCTCCCTGCTGATAACCCTCCATGTGATCTCCATTTCTGTGTTTATGTTCCTGTTCTAGTTGTTTGCTTAGTTTGTTTTTGTTTTTTAGGTTCAGTTGTTCATAATTGTTTGTTGTCATTTTACTGTTCATAGTTTTGATCTTCTTCTTTTTCTTAGATAAGTCCCTTTAATATTTCATATAAGGGTTTGGTGATGATGAACTCCTGTAACTTTACTTTATCTGGGAAGCACTTTATCTACCCTTCTATTACAAATGACAGTTTTGCTGGATATAGTAATCTAGGGTAGAGGTCCATGCTTTTCATGGCTTTGAATAGTTCTTTCCAGGCTATTCTTGCCTGTAAGGTTTCTTTTGAGAAATCAATAAGTCAGGAAGTCTTATGGGAACTCCTTTAGAGGTAACTGTCTCCTTTTCTCTTGCTGCTTTTAAGATTCTCTTCTTTAATCTTGGGTAATTTATGTGTCTGGGTATGTTTCTCCTTGGATCTGATTTCTTTGGGACTCTCTGAGCTTCCTGGACTTTCATGTTTAGTTCATTTGACAGATTGGGAAAGTTTTCTTTCACTGTTTTTTCAAATAAGTTTTCAATTTCTTTCTTTTCCTCTTCTTCTTCTGGAATCCCTATGAATTGGATATTGGGACATTAAATTTGTCCCAGAGGATCCTAAGTCTCTTCTCATTTTTTTGAATTCTTATTTCTTCCTTCTATTCTGGTTGAATATTTATTTCTTCCTTGTATTCCAAATCTTTGATGTGAGTCTCAGATTCCTTCCTTTCACTCTTGGTTTCCTGTATATTTTTCTTTATTTCACTTTTCATAGCCTTCACTTCTTCCTCTACTATTGACTGAACCCTATAATTTCTGTGAGCATCCTGATTACCGGTGTTTTGAACTCTGCATCATATAGGTTGGCTATCTCCTCATTGCCAAATTATTTTTCTGAAGTTTTTATCTGTTTCTAAATATACTCATGTATTTTCATGCTCATGATTTGAGTTGCATATTTACTAAGTCAATTCTATTGCACTAAGTTATACTTATTTATATATGAGTTAATAATTCTATATAAACCTAAGGGCTATTAGTATGAGGATAGAGTTGTTTGGGGGACTTCTGGTTTCCAGTTTGACAGTCAAGGAGCTTAGGAGTCACCATTTCATCATAACAGGTAAAAAAGTTGAATAGACTAAAAAATCAGGAACTCTTCTTATACCCATCAGAGGAGTGCAATCACAGGGCAAACTGCCACCCAAAATATTGGAGAGACAGAGAGGTGGCTATGATAATCACAATTTACAGGAGCCGGAACCTCTATGGGAAACAGTGCTGGGGTACGGAGACCCCAAATGTAATTGATGAATTGTTGGAGGCTCAGAGTAGACAAGTCTGAGAAATAAAAACTCTAAGAAAACCCTATCATTGTGGGTAGGAAGTACACTTTTCCAACTTTTACCTACAGAAATCCTATAAATCTCTCACAGTGAATATCTGAAAAAAATCCTTTTGTTCTTCTGGCAGAGGGAAGGGAAAAGAACCATTCTGTATATGCCAGAGCCTTATGTTCTTCACAATGCCCATTCTAAGGAGAAACTAGTTAACCAGAAACTAACCTACATCTGAAGTAAGGAAAATACCCATCTTGGCCCCTCTAGCCATTCTGTCTTTCCTCAGGGTGGAAGGTACTGAGAAGCACCAGTCAAATTTACAGCCCAGAGGCACAAACTCATCAAAGACTGAGACCTAATCACAGGACTATACACTGCTTCCTTTCTCCCCACACCTAGCAACTACATTACTATCACACATCTTTCTGCCCAGTACATCCTGTCCACATCTCAACAAAAATTACAAGGCCTCCTAAAAGGCAAAAAAGCACAATCTGACAGCACAGAGCATCTATCAGAACCAGAGTTAGATATGGCAGAAATGTTGGAATCATCGCACTGGGAATTTTTTAAATCTATGATTAATATGCTAAGGGCTTTAATAGGAAAAGTAGAAAACATGTAAGAAAAATAATGTAAGCAGAAAGGTAGGAATTCTAAGAAAGAATTATAAAGAAATGCTATAGATTTTAAAAAGCTGTAATAGAATAATGGGCTCTTGATTACACTAGATATGGCTGAGGAATCTTTGAACTTGAAGATATCACAGTGGAAACTTCCAAAATTGAAAAGCAAAAAGAAAAAATACTGGTGGGGGGGGAGTAGAATAGCTAAGAACTGTGTACACCTACAAGATGTGTAACATATGCACAGGGGAATATTAGGATGAGAAGGAAAAGAACACAAGCCATATTTAAAGCAATAATGACAGGATTTTCTCTAAATTAATGCCACACACCAAACCACAGAACCAGGAAGCTCATAAATCACCAAGCAGAGATGTGCCCTAAATCCTATATCTAGGTGTATCATATTCAAATTTCAGAAAATCAAAGATTAAGAAGAATTCATGAAAAAAACTATGGGGTAGGACCTTACCTACAGAGGAGGCATGAATTACATCCAACTACTCCTCAGAACACACATAAGCAAGAAGAGAGTGAAGTGACATGTTCATAGCATTGAGAGAGAAAAACCACCAATCTAGAATTCTGTACCCTGATAAATTATCCTTCAAAAGCTTTCCTAAGATCAGGAACAAGACAGGATGTTCTTCCCATCATTGTTTTTCAACACCCCATTAGAAGCCCTGGCTGATTCAATAAAAAAAGAAAAGGAAATAGAAGGTATACAAATTAGAAAGGACGGAACAAAACTGTCTTTTTTTTACTATATGACATAATCAACTATACACAAAATCCAAAAGAATCAAAAAATAAATTCAAAATTTCCTGGAACCAATAAAATGATTATAGCAAGTTTGCAATATACAGGTTAGTAGAAAAAAAATTAATTGTTTTTCTACATACCAGCAATAAACAAGTGGACTTTGAACTTAAACACACCATTTACAGTAGCACCCCCCAAAATGAAATACATAGGTAGGTACAAATCTAACAAAATATGTATGATCTTTATGAGGAAAACTATAAAACTCTGATTAAAGATCAAAGAACTAAATAAGTGGAGAGATAGTCCATGCTCATGAATAAGAATACTCAATGTTGTCAAGATGTTGGTTCTCCCAAATTGATTTAGAGATTTACCACACTCTCAATAAAAATCCCAGCAAGTTATTTTATGGATATCAACAAACTGATTTTAAAATCAGCACATGGAAAAGCAAATGATCCAAATAGCCAAATCAATATTGAAAAAGATCAAGTCAAAGGACTGACACTACCCAACTCAAGACTTACTATAAAACTACAGTAATCTAGACAGTGATAACGGCAAAATAGTAGATACATAATAAAACAGAAGGCAAGCCCAGAAATAAACCCACATAAAAACTGTCAACTGTATCTTGAACAAAGAAGCAAAAGCAATACAATGGAGCAAAGACAGTCCCTTCAACAAATGGTGCTGGAACAACTGGACATACATATGCAAAAATAAATAAATATAGTCACAGACCTTATACCTATCACAAAAAATTGTATCACAGTCCTAAATCTAAAACATGAAACAAGGCTTCTAGAAGGTAATGTAGGAGAAAACTTAGATGACCTTGAGTATGAGAGCTTTTAAAATAAAATCCCCAAAATGTGATAGCATGATTTATTAAAGAAGTAATTGATAATTGGGATTTCATTAAAATCAAAATTTCAAAATAGACATGTATACACCATTCCCCTGATTACAGTAATTAAAGTAGCACTCTCCTTACCCATACACATGCACGCAGCTGGGCCATGTATGTGTGTAATGTGCAATATAATATAGTATATATATGAAATTTATATTCTTTATATATAGGAACACCATCCATATCCATTCTACAATATATCATATTGTATATTACTTTTACCATACCTATATCTTTGAAAACAAAGTTTGCAGACTAAACTCCTTTTTTAGGACTTGCTTCCTAAGGTTGTTCCCATAGGCAGGCAGGGAATCAACAGGTTAACATGCTGTCATTTAATTACTGCATCTGTGATTAACCTTGCAGCCACAAAGACTGATTTCTTAGGAATCTTCGGTGTTTTTAAAAGGTAGCATTCCACCCAGAGGTTACTTTACCCAGACAAGGCAGTATACCAGGTCCTTAAATAATGTTTTGTTATAACATTGATGAGATGCCCTAGGAACTATGGAAGAAAAGGGGCCACACATTAACCTGACAAGCTCAGGGTAAGTCTTCAAGGCAGCCTTCTAAACTCCTAGACCTAAAGTAATCATGAAGGGTGGTCTGTAATGGGGGATGGGGAGGGTGCAAAGGGATTAAGCAGAAAGGAAAAAAAGACTCATGGACCTGCACAACAGTGTAGTGATTTTTTTTGGGGGGTGAGGGGTGAGGAGTGAGGTGTGAGGGATGAGCTTTAAGGGGTTTAAAACGGTAATGAAAAAATACTCCATTAACTAAAAGCAAATCATGGCAGGTAGTCATGTCCCAGGTCAGTATTATTCCCTAACAATGGTCAATCTTTATCTTAACTAAACCCTTCTGTTGTCTTTTTGCATCTATGATAACACACCTCTGGAATGTCAAGGTAACTTCCCTTTTTCACAAAACCCTTGGGCACAAGCTGAGACCACAAATCTCCTCATTGTTATTGTTATCATGTTAATCGTTGACTGTTAACTATCCTTTATCCACACACATAAAAAAGTATAAATCTATTTTACCTTTTATCCCATCCCAGAGGTTTCCCTGCTTTGCTTTCTCTTGCCCCCCTTAATCTATCAACAATGGATTTCTTGTAACTCCCTTATGTCTCCTCTTTTGATTGTAATGTATAAAATAAGGTGTTAAACTACCATCCTCTGGAACATTTCTCAATCCATTCAAATTTTGCTTTCCAGCAATTGTCAGTTTGACTCAAACAAATTCGCCAAAAATTCTCCACAGCTTCAAACGCCTCCTACATTGACATTGCTTAACTCTTGTTTATGTCAATTAGCATATGGTAAAATCAGTTTCCTTACAAGTCATTTCTCTGCAGTTGCAAGTACCTATCACTGACATTAGTGAGGACTTACTGTGCCAAGATAGGAGTGTGTATCTGTGTGTATGTTTGTGTACACATATATGTATGTAACTTCTTTTATATTAGTGCCTGCATTTCTCTAAAATTGACTCCCATAATTGAAATTTCCTGAAGAAATTTCAGGAACTATATATAATAAATAAATATATATTTATTTCAAAAAATAATTCACACTTCCACCAGCAAATAAGGGGGTGTATTTTGTCACATCCTTTCCAGTACCAGATGTCATCAACCTTGAAATTTTTACCAATCCTGACATAAGACAATTTCTGCTTCACTATCCATTTAAATTTTCATTTCCATAATTCCTGGAAGATAAGTATCATTTCATATTACTCACAATTTGCATTCCTTTATATGAATAGCCTGTTCTTATCTACTCTCATAGGCTATTTGTCTCTTAATCATCAGTACATTTTATGTTAGAAAATTTAAAACATTTTGTATGTTTTATTTTCAGGTGAATCTCTCATATAATGCAAATTTTATATAGTTAGTCATACCTAATTTCATAGTTTAAAATAATTTTTATTTGTCAGATATTCATTATTATTTCTTAATTTTTTACTTATATTTTTAAAGAGAGAGGGGAGAGATAAATAAAACCATTTAGAAAGAAAAAAGAAGCACTTATTTGTTGTTCTACTTAATCAATCATTCACTGATTGATTCTTGTATGTACCCTGACTTGGGATTGAACCCAAAACCTTGGTGTATTAGGACAATGCTCTAACCAACTGAGCTACCTGGCCATGACTCATTATTTCTTTATGCTCCTTTTTATTTGTTTTGTAATTTTGGCATATAAATTTTAGCATATTAAAAAATTCTTTTAGAAGTGTTTTCCAAAAAAAAGTATAATTACATTCTCTCTCAATATAAATACTAAACCTATCTAGTGGTCCTTTTGATATAAAAAGGGGGATATGTCATCTTTTTTTTACTTTCAGTCATCTGAAACGACATGCTTTGTATGTTATTAGTTTTTAGGTGAAACATTATTGTTTTATTCCTGTATTTGCTGTAACTATCCAGATGTCACTAAATAGTTCACTATGTAATAACTCATCTCTATTCACCATTTATTTATTAATATACTGTCCAACTGGAATGATCTTACAGCCAAGTTTTTCTGACTGTTTTAGATAAGAAATTTGTATCCTTACTGAACTCTGTATATTTACTTTTCTTGCACATTCAATGAAATTTGCCTAGGTCTAGGATTTTGAATTCATGCTCTTGTTATCACAAATCTCAGTAGAAATTGGTCAATTGGTGGTAAATTTTTTAATGTATTTTATTGATTATGCCATTACAGTTGTCTCATTTACCCCCTTCACTCCCCTCCCCCTGCACACCCCCTCCCACCCACACTTCCCCCTTTAGTTCATGTCCATGTGTCATAAGTTCTTTAGCTTCTACATTTCATACATTACTCTTGCCCTCTCCCTGTCTATTTTCTCCCCACTGTCTATGCTACTTATTCTCTGTACCTTCTCCTCCCT
>PVKM010004767.1:0-50703 GCA_004027735.1 Carollia perspicillata | reverse complement strand
AAAAAAAAAAAGAAAGAAAAGAAAAGAAAAGCAATGAGAACAAAAAGTAAGCAAACAACTAGAACAGGAACAGAATCAGAAAAATGGAGAACATGTGGAGGGTTTTCAGTGAGGTGGAGAAGGGGAGGAATGGGGGGGAGTTACAGGGAAGAAGCATAATTGGTAGGCATAAAATAGATGGGGAAAGATAAAAATGGTATAGGAAAGAAAGGATTCAAAGACCTTACAAGCACAACCCATGGACATGAACTAAGGGGGGTAATACTGGTGGATTGGGTTGTATAAGGTGGAGGGGAAATAAAGGGGGAAAATTGGGACAAGTAATAGCATAATCAATAAATTATACTTAAAAATGAATTAGTAAAACCAATTAAAAAAAGAAGTTAAATGACTGGTCTAAGGTTACATGGCTAGCAAGTGGTAAAACCCAGATTAAAATCAAGACTGACTCCAAAGTGTATGCTTTAACCTATGCTATGCTTCTAAAGAGAGAGGAAGTATGTTTATGTGAGTTTATGGTGGTTGGGGATGGGAGGATGGTAGTTATGGTATTGATGATATGTGAAAGTGGTAGTAGTGATAACGTTAGAAATCTAAATCCTCTTTTTCCTTAGGAAGGCTCAATAAGTAAAGGTCTAGACTTGCAAAAAAAAAAAACAGTAGAACCATGCTCTTTATAAATATGCAGGAAAATAGCAGAAAACCAACTAGAAGAGTCAAATGAGGAACTGGGTCTTGGAGATTGGAAGGGATATAGAATGGAGAATTAATTTTTTTTGTTATAAATTTTGTAATTCCCTGTGACTTTTAAAACTACATGTGTGATTTTATGATTAAAAGTTGAATTTATAGAAAAATAATTCATTGGCATTTAATTTGGCAGTGAGAGAAATTTACATTTGTAGTTTAAGGAGACATACGATACATCTTTATTGATGATGTATTTATAGTCTAATAGTTCAAATGTTTTAATTTTTTGAAATGAAGTTTTTCAGTGGTCAAGTCAGATCTGGTATCTGTTGGAATTATCTAAGAAATGTTTCTCCTTTATACCTGGTATAATTACTTCTGAATGTATCTTTCTTACTGTTTTCTTTGTAGATTAATTTTACATGTGTTGGTAGGTTATGTGAGCTCATAAAACAATATTTTTATTATAATTTTTGCAAGATACCTGTTTGATATAACTTATGGTGAGTGTAGTTAACCTTTATAAATCTGACTTTCACTTCCTTACCACTCATTGTCTCTCTTTTTTATATAGTATACTTTTTTTCACATAGTATTTTATCCTTCATTATTCCTATTCTCTGTATCACCAATGAAAATAACTTCTTAGGGTTAGGGTTAGGGTTAGGGTTAGGGTTAGGGTTAGGGTTAGGGTGGGTGGGCTGGGATGGGGGTAAAAGGCAGAAAACTGTTCTTGAACATCAATTAAAGTTTTAAAAACACAATAACTTTTTAGGGTATTATCTTAGCTGAATTGATCATTTAATAATTATTTTATTATAATTTGTCTACCATCACACCTTACAACAAATTCATTTTTCATATATTTAAATTTTTTATTAGTTTTCTGCCAATGTTTAGACCAACCAACTTAGTGGCTCTGATGAGATAACTTTAAAGAATTACATGGTTCATTTTATTTTCTGTTTTCACCAGTACAATAAATATATTTGTGTTTGCTTTTTTTCTGGTAAAGGCAACTTTCATGAATTGTAAATTTTATATTGTTTAGTGGATGTACATTGTACTGTTAATAAGAAAACTTTAGTGAAACACAGAACAATTAACTTAGTTTTTCTAATAAGAAAAGAGAAATAGAATTTTAGTTAGTGTCAGTATTGTCAGATATTTTCACTTCATGTCAGAAGTACAAATTAATTAAATATGCAAAGTATCTATCATGATTATAATGTCATAGATTAATTTGAGATTATTAAAATGTATATATAAATTGGCACATGGTATTTATAGTTGGACCAATATAATTAAATCTTTCTCTATTTATTTATTGACAGATATGTTTAAAGGGTAAAGTACACATATTTAAATACTTAAATATCCAAGCATGTTGCAGAATGGATAAAAAACCAGATTCTCTGGATCTTCCATCATTGAGTAAAAGAATGCCCTCCCAGCCTCTCACAGACAGGTAATGTAATATTCTTATAGTTTTGTTTCATTATTTGTATCTTCTCTGTATGTAAAAAGTATTTATTAACCTTGAGTGTACTGAACAGGTTTAGGCTGATTGGCTCAGTATAAAATTCAGTAATTGGCTGAAGTAAAATATCACCATCATAGAATGAACTTTGGAGATACTAGAATCAATTTGAAATTTTCTTGAAAATTAATTATTATTAAAGCTTTAGTAGTAAAATATAAACATTTGATATTATAGTGCAGAAATACTAATTTTTTACCACTTGAGACCTATTAACTTATTCCTGTGGTCACACTATTGTACATTTGTAATAACAAGTAGAATTTGAATTTGATCTGAATTTGGTGGAAAAACAAGACAGTTTGGGGTACTTTCTTGCTTCACATTCTTTATATATATTTATATCTACATCAAAGATTATTTGTCACCGGTGTTCTTCTGTATGATATTGTGTTTTTATCCTCATGAGATGTTGAAATGATAGATTTCATATTTCATTTTTAATTCATCTTTTCAAGATGTATGTTGGTCTGATTTTATGAAAATATAATTCCATTCACTAGTATGGAAAAAAATTGGAATGGGGTGAGATTACAGAAGGGTAGCCTATGACCCTGTCTAAAATGTTTAAAGGTTTGACATTGTATTTGTGACAAAGTGTAGACTACTTGGAAAGTCATTATAGTAAGTACTATTGTTAACAATGCAAGTTCTGGAATTCCCAAGTAGGAATTTTTTATGAATTTTTCTGTTGCCTAAGTAGAATTAAATATCTAAACATTAAATTTAGTTCCTAATGATCCTTTTGTTTAATATTATGAATGATAGTAAACCAAACAATTCTATAAAAAATTATAATTAATTCATATTATAGTCTCTATTAGTCTGCTTTGTATTTATTTATAAATGATGTTACTTTAGTAACAGCATTCCTTATATTGGTCCTTTATTTATTTTACAAACACAGTAGCATGCCTATTGGTCCTTTCTGGGTATGTTTTATTGAATGTTGTACACATTGCTCTCAGCCTTCATGTAGCCCACAGTCTAATGTAAGAGTCAGTTAATAAATAAAACAAGGAAATACAATAAAAATAATTTTAAATTTCCTTGCTGTAAAGGGAAGAAATATGTTTCAGGAGTAAAGATAAAAGATGTATCTTTGGTAAGATGAGGTTTCAAGGTAAGACCTGAAAGGAGAAAAGGTAGCTGTGTAAAGAGAGAGAGGAAGAGACATGTGCAAAGGCCTTATGTTAAGAAGAGACTTGGTATGTTATAAGACTGAATGGAGACCAGCATGGTTGGAGCAGAGTGGCTAAAGGGTAGAGTGTATGACTTGATTTTGGTTAGTCAGGACTCAAGTTGTGTAGGCATTTTGGAGACTGTGATAAGGAGTTTAAGTTGTACTTAGAGTACAGCGGGAACTCATTGGACAGCATGGGAATAACATGAATCTGATTTCTGTTGAAAAAAACTATCTTAGCTCTTACAGGGAGAATAGATCAGAAGTAAACAAATACAGAAGCACAGGGACTATTTAGGTTGTTGCAGTACTTCCATGAGATCAAGGAATCTTGAATAGGGTGATTGCAATAGGGATGAAAAGGAGTGGACAGAATTGAGATATATTTTGGAGATGGCCTCTAGCAGTTTCACCCAATTCAAGTATAATGTGAGCCACATATGGAATTTTTAATTTTCTTGTAACCCATTTTTTTAAAAAAGTAAAAAAAAAGAAGCAGGTGAAATTAATCTTAACAATACACATTATTTAACAGTATATTCAAAATATTTTAACATGTGATTTAAATATAAAAAATTAGTGAGTCAATTCACATTCATTTTTCTCTATTAAATCTTTGAAATCTTCTGTGTATATTATTTACATTTACAGTATGTCTCAATTTGGACTAACTATACTGAAAGTGCTCAGTAGCTATATACTCCTAGTGGCTGCTGTATTAGACACTGCAGGTCAATAGAGTTTACTTACAAGTTGACTCTTGGGTGTGCTCATCTCCTGCTCACAGCCCATATTGAAGTACCTAGTATGTTCTTGTATGTTCATTTCACTTTCAGACTCATGCCCTTGTCTATATTGTTCTTACTACTTATAACACCCTCTAGTACCTTGATGATCTTGTAAATGTTTTATTCTACAAAAATAAGCATTACAGTAGTTATGTATATCAGCTTTTGGACTCAGGCATAATGTGGCTGTAAAGCCCTTCTTCAAGTCTTAAAAACTATGTTCTTGTGTCATAATATCTCTGGTCCTCAGTTTTCTTTTTTTTTTTCCTCCTTAGTTTTCTTATATGTAAACAATCATATGGATGATATCAGGATTAAATGAAATAATATCTATGCAGTACACATTGCCCTACCCATAAAAATTCCTCAACAAGTAGCTTGTTACTAACATTGTCATCTTTTAGAAACAGACAAATGTAGTTTAGTATAGTTCATAGTATTCTTGTGCAGTGGAGTTGGGTTCATTTCAGGTCTTAATCACCGTTTAACCTCTTAATTCCCCTGTGGCCTAAGTTATGTAATCTCTCTGAGCTTTTTTAAAAAAAAATTTAAAATGTTAACAATACCCACTTTATAAGCTTGTTGTGAGAATTAAATGTGCACTTGGCAATTGGTGGTTACAAAATAGTCACAGGGATATGAAGTACAACATGGGGAATGTAGTCAATAATATTATAATAACTGTATGGTACCAGGGAGGTACTGGAAATATCACAGGAGAACAATCGGTAGAATATATAATTGTCTAACCACTATGTTGTAAATCTGAAACTGATACAAAATAATATTGAATGTAAACTAACTGTAAATGAAAGATAAAATTTAAATTAAAAAACAATAAAAATAATAAATAAGTTTTTAAAAATCGTTTTGGAGCCCATACTTGAAAAAGTACAGTGTAGGGCTCAATTCAACATAAAGCTGAAGTATTTAATGATAACAAAAATAACAGTGTTGATAGTAATATAAAAAATATGTATGTGTGCTTGGCAACTAGTTCAGCAAATGATATTTGATAAATGTTATAATTTTTCCTCTTGGACAGTTACCTTTTATAAGCTTTATTGTCCTCATTTGTAAAAAGAAATAATGTATACATTGTGGAATGTAAGGATTATTAGTAAAAGATGAAGTGCACTTGGCACAGTATCTAACACTTAACAAATATTAGCAATTTTCACATCTTTTTATCCTCAAGACTAAGCTCAAATGCCATTTTCTTCAATAACACCATTCCTAAATCTTAGCAGGGAAAATTAATTAATTTATCTTTACTCACAGCACTTTATATTTACCCTTGACATAGTCTTCCAAACATATAAACATTATTTCTCTTCTGGTCTGAGACCCCTTTGTGGTCAAACATTTTTAAATTCATCTCATCTCATCTCAGGCTTTCAACATAGTGCCTAACAGTTGGTAATTGCTTCCCTATATTTCTTAATATACTCCACAAAAGTATAAATATCATTATTTGGGGAGGAACTACAGCATAGTGATTAAGACCAGGGAGTTTAGTGTTAGATAATCTTGGGATCAAATTTAGACTGCCATTTGCAAGTTGCTTGTCATTGGGTGAATCGTTCAGCCCCTCCTGGCCTCAGTTTCCTCATCTATAAAATGAGAAAACACCGACAATCTGCTAGAGTTTTCACAAGGAATATTCAAGGTATCGTCTTTAAAGCACTTAGTCCAATTTTTGGCATATGATAAGTGGTTAAAGTAGAGTGTTTGGTAAATTTGCAAATTAAAGTGAAAAATACTTTGTAACCTTGTTGGCATACTGTGGAATTTAGAAATTTGTAAAGACAGCTCTGACCTCACACCAAAACAATCGTTTATTCAATGCTTTGCAGACTTTGTTTTCTACTTTCTGTTTTCTTAACTATTAAATGGACATTATTTATAAAGCTATAGCATATTTTTAGAGCTAATGAAGAACAAACTGAAAAAACTTCATCATTCTATAGTGAAATTTGTCAAGCCAATGACCAACAACAGAAAGTTTTTTTTTTAATCAAGATGATTTTGTAGCAAGACTATCTGCTTTTCCAAATTTCTTATGAGAAATAATAATAGCCTATTATTAACAATTGATACTTTATAATAGAGCACATGGAGGAAAAATATTTTATGGACACGAATAAAGTGTTTTGTAGGAAGATTTTTGACATTTACCCCCTCATGTCCTTAAGGATCTTAGACATCAAAAGTGCATATTCTGTATTATATAGCAAAAATTTAGGTCAAATCTATATTATCTATTTAAGAAGAAAATCCTAACTGTGCTTAGAATTTTTGTTTCCGTAGTATGGAGGATTTTTATCCAAATAAAAATCCTGGCCCTGACTCTGGAATTGGAAGTGATAATGGAGAGAAACGATTATCTGCAACAGAAGTGAGTATTTTTTAATGCTAATCTATTTTACTTTAAATTTTTTTAGAGCTTTGAAGTAGATACTTGCACTTATTTAATTTATTTTGTTTAAAAGTATAATCATCATTACATTAAAACTTTTTTATCTATTGATTTTAGAGAGAGAGAGAAGAAGGAAGAGAGAGGGAGGGAGAGAAACCTCAGTTTATTTTTCCACTTACTTAGGCATTCATGGTTGATTCTTGTATGTGCTATGACTGGGGACCAAACTTGCAACCTTGGCATATTGGTACAGCACTCTAACCAACTGAGCTACCCAGCCAGGGCACATCATTACATTTTATGACTTCAAATGTAAACAGACAGGCACATTTTTAAAAGCAAAACATACTACTTTTTGGTTTGAAAACTGGAGATGTAAATCAAATATTCTACACTTTATATGTGAAACATAAGCAACTAAATTCCTAATCATATGTTTAAAATGCCTCATTGGTGCTTAGGTTTATTTCTTTCAGCCATCAGATGATGACACAGTCAGCCTTCACTCTCAAGTCTCAGAATCAAATAGAGAACAGACATCAAGAAATGACAGTCACTCAACTGGAAGCAAACCTGATTCTCAGAAAGGTGATCCATATGTTTTTGCTGTATTTATTTTATGTACAAAGCCCTTAGTAAAAGTGGATGTTTTATTAAAAGTGGGCATTGAAAAATATTATCTTTGGCTAACTCTTCCATTGAGAAAATAACTTTTCTTTTCAGCACTGCAGTGTCAGAGCATACTGTTCATATATTTTTTAAGTTTTTATTATTGATTTTAGAGAGAGGAGAAGGGAAGGAGAATGAGGAGAGAAACATTGATGTTAGAGAGAAACATCTATCAGTTGCATCTCACACACGTGCTGACCTGAACCAAACCCACAACACAGGCATGTGCCCTGATTGAAAATTGAACCTGCAACCTTTTGGTTTATGAGATGCTGTTCAACTGAGCCACACTAGCAGGGCACTATTCATATATTTTTAAATATTTTATTTATTTATTTTTAGAGAGAAGGGAAGGGAGGGACAAAGAGAAAACATGGATCAGTTGCCTCTCCAATGTGCCCCGATGTGCTCTGACTGGGAATTGAACCCGCAACCTTTTGCTTTGTGGAACGATGCCCAACCAACTGAGCCACACTGGTCAAGACAATATTTTTCTAATAAATATTATTTTATACTTAGACCAGGAGGTGTATGATTTTATTGACCCCAACACAGAGGATGTAGCAGTTTGTGAACAAGGAGATACACACATTGGATCCTTTATTTCTTTCCTTAAGGTAAAGAAAACGTTGAGCAAATATTAATAACATGTTTTCCTTGATCTAACAAAAATGGACCATACAATTTAAATGATAACTTTCTTTTATATAAGGGAAAAGAAAAAGGCCCTGAAAAATCTCCGAAAAATGAAGAATTAGGAGATGAAAAAAGGTAAGCACACACACACATTCTCAAATTGAAATGTTACTTATAAATACTTGATATATTTTTAAGATATTCCTACTTGAAAGAATATAATTTTTGTTGGTTTGCCTGTTGTATTCAGATAATTTATTTGCAAATACTTTGCATGTGTTCCTCTATTAAACTGAAAATTATCATAAGCATTTAGGTTTAGTGTAGTATATACATGTTTTCCCCCAGAAATGTAATAATAATGTTTCCTGTGATTATTACTGAGGAAGACTGTATTTTCACATGCATCGCTTCATTTGAGCTATTTATAAAGACTTTAAAATAGATGGTATTGACGTCATATGACAAATAAGGAAACTGAGACCCAGCATTTGAAATGTCTGCAACTCAGGTGTTCTGACTCTTAGTCTAACACTTTCATTGAGAAAATATACTTTCCATCAGACTGGTTATAGTAATGTTAGGAGTATTTGATATTTTATTAAAATAATTGTGCTTTGGATCTTTACTGTGTCATTTATCTTACGAAATGAGGGAATATGACCTACAACATTTTTCAGTCACTCCTTTAAGTTCCTTCATAGCTGCAGGAAGGAAAGTAGGAGCATTTGTTGATTATCTACCACATATCAGAATCTGTGCTATATGCTTTCCCATGGTTCTTATATAATCTTCACTAAATTCTGCTGAGTAGATATTGTTCCCATGTTTACAGCTGAGGAAGATGAAGCTTGGAGATTGAAGTTTCTTGCCTAGAACCACATAGCTAGTGTCCAGTAGAACCTAGGGTATAAACTGAGCCCTCTCTGATCCCTATGATTTTCTCTTTTCTCTACATTGTGCTTCCTCTAAATGACCTCTCTGGTATATTTTTAAGCAGTCATTAATTAATCATTTCTGGGACATCATAAGGAGGTGCATTGTTTTGTTTTATACTCTATATGTTTAATTCTTTTACTTTCTCACCTTATCTCACAAGGACAGTTGCCTAAACTTGTGAGTTACTGATGGCATACAAGTTATGGTAAAGATACAAAGTCTTAGGATTTGATACTGTTTTTTAAAAAATTAACACCTTTGAGATAAAATTACTAGAATTTGGAGGGCAATTTATTTTAAAATTTGTTCTATTTGAATGATAAAAATTATGTATTTTAATGAGTATTTTTGGAAAATTTGCTAATCTTATTTGAACCTATTTTGTATTTCTTCTACTTAAACATTTTGCACAGAGATTTTAAAGGTTGCTATAAATAAATTTATGTAAACAAAGTTTAATAAAATAAAATTTAAAGACTGGCCATATAGACTTCTGCAGCTCTTATGACACTCAAGGCTGGGGAGTATATTAAATTATTATGGACATTACACATTTCAGAAATGAAAAGTAATACTACAGTTTACTCTGTTAGCCATTAATTATATTAATATAATAAGTATATCACATTTTCTGTTTAGTAGAAGGGATAGATATGTTTTTATATTCTTTTTTTTGTTTGACAATTGAATATTTATTTATTTTTAAAGTGTTTTTATTGATTATGCTATTACACATTTCCCAATTTTTCCTCCTTTATCCCCCCTCCACCCTGCCCCCACAACCCTCCAGCATTCCCTACCCCGCTTAGTTCATGTCTGTGGGTTGTACATAAAAGTTCTTTGAGTCCTCTGTTTCCTATACCATTTTTTATCTTTCCCCGTCTATGTTATGCCTCCTAAGTATGCTTCTTCTTCCCTGTACCTTTTTCTCCATATTCCTCCCTTCCCCCTCCCCACTGAACTCCCTCTGTATGATGTCCATTTCTCTGATCCTGTTGCTGTTCTAGTTGTTTGCTTACTTTTTGTTTTCATTGTTTTTCTTTTCTTTTAGGTTCATTTGTTAATAGTTGTTAGTTTGTTATTTTATTGTTCATATTTTTATCTTATTTTTCTTAGATAAGTCCCTTTAACATTTAATATAATAAGGGCTTGGTGATGATGAACTCCTTTAACTTGACCTTATCTGGGAAGCACTTAATCTGCCCTTCAATTCTAAATGAAAGCTTTACTGGATAGAGTAATCTTGGATGTAGACCCTTGCCTTTCATAACTTCAAATACTTCTGTCCAGCCCCTTCTTGCCTGTAAGGTTTCTTTTGAGAAATCAGCTTATTGCCTTATGGGCACTCCTTTGTAGGTAACTGTCTCCTTTTCTCTTCCTGCTCTTGGGATTTTGTCTTTGTCTTTAATCTTGGGTAACTTAATGCTGATGTGCCTTGGTGTGTTCCTCCTTGGGTCCAACTTCTTTGGGACTCTTTGGGCTTCCTGGACTTCCTAGAAGTCTATTTCCTTTGCCAGATTGGGGAAGTTTACCTTCATTATTTGTTCAAATAAGTTTTAAGTTTCTTGCTGTTCCTCTCCTTCTGGCACCCCTATAATTCAGATATTGGAACATTTTAGCTTGTCCCAGAGACTCCTTAGCCTCTCTTCATTTTTTGGATTCTTGTTTCTTCATTCTGATCCCGTTGGATATTTATTTCTTCCTTTTGTTCCGTATCGTTGCTTTGAATCCTCTTAACTTCTTGTCACTGTTGGTTCCCTGAATATGTTGCTTTATTTCACTTCGGGTATCCTTCATTTGTTCTTTCATTTTTCAACCAAGCTCAATCAGTTCTGTGGGTATTTTGATTACCAGGGTGTTAAATTTTCCATCAGTTTGGTTGGCAATGTTCTCATCGCTCAGTTTTGAGGTTTTGCCGTGTTCTCTCATTTGTGCCATATTTCTTTGTCTTGGCACACCTGCTAAGTTGTAAGGGGCGAGGCCTTAGGTATTCACCCAAGCAGAGCAACCCTCCTTGCTGTGCTGCCTGTGGGGAAGGGGCGAGAGAGGGAGCAATGCTCCTCACCTGCTCGTCTCTAGCATACTTTCCAACAGATTCTTGAGTCAGACTGGAAGTATCTCCCACATGGCAACCCCAGCCATAGCCCACAGTCAGCTCTGAGTCTCAGTTTTCCCCTTAAGTCAGTCCCTCCCATGCAGCTCTGCCAAGCTTGGCAGTCAGCACCCCCCGTCCCCCTGCCCACGCTCGGCCACCATGCCACAGTGTTTCTGAGTTTTTTTTCTGAGTCACCACCCCATGGAGTCCACCTTACCAGTCTGGTTGTTCTGGTTGATTTTTTCTTTAATTCCTTCATTGTCAGAGTTCCATGCAGTTTAATTTTCTGGTGCTTCTGGTTGTTTATTGGTTTTAGATTGGTTGTTATCCTCCTTTTGGTTGTGAGAGGAAGCAAAGGGTTTCTGGGCCATCTTGGCCAGAACTCTGTTTTTATATTCTTTAAATATTTCTTATTTCTTGTTTTACTGTTTTAAATACAAGGATATTAAAATTTTAGCTTTCACATGGTAAAGACGAAAAATGTCTTCTAATTCTGGAAGCTGGCATAAAATAAAGAGACTTGACTTGGGGTGATGAACACAGAGTGCAGTATATAGAGGATATATAATAGAATTTTACATCTGAAACTTACAAGTTGTTATTAACCAATGTTACCTCAATAAATTCCAATAAATAGAAACTAAAAATAAAATAAATGAAAAAATCTTCTGCCTTACTTTTTGGATAACCATGTTTGTGTCACCTCTCAGACTTGGAAAAGAACAGCTACTTGCCGAGGAAGAGGATGATGATTTGAAGGAAGTGACTGATTTGAAGAAAGTAGCTGCTCAGTTATTGCAGCAAGAGCAAAAGAACAGGTATTTTTTTTTGTAATGAGATTTAAATAGGAAAATTTAATATTCACCAACTCTGCTTATTTAAAGATTATCCAATAAAGTATATGAAGTTTCCAGTAAAAAATAGGACTATTTTAAGTTTTATTTGAAAGGACTAATTGCTAAAAGACATTAGGAAATACTTAGGAGAAAAATGTAAAGTTACATATACAATTAAGAGAAAAACTCACATTGTCATTATATTTAATTATTGCTTAAGTATCTCTCTTTTATTCCTGTGTGCTAAATAATAATTGATTATTTGTTGATATTGATTTTAGCCCACAATAGCATTAGATATGTTATAAGCACTTTATGAATATGTCATAAGTATGTAGTGTGCTTTTTATCAGATTCCTAATTACTTGGGATATGTGTACACTTAGAAATGAACTGAATTATGTAATGGGTGATTAAATCAGCTTGATAATTTGAGGGTCACAGATTCATTTTGGTCTGCTTGTTCGTCAGCTAATATTTCTCCCTTTGGCTAAGCTGTGCCCAAATGCTTGTCTTTGTCACTGACAAAGACATCGTGTGAATGAAATAAAATCAATGGAAGCTCATTTTTTCAGTTACAGTTTATATTCAATATTATTATTTTTATTTCAAGTGTACAGCTTAGTGGTTAGACAATTGTATACTTTACAAAGTGTTCTTGGCCCCCTCTGTATTGTCAGTACATATCTGGCACCATACACAGTTAATGCAATATTATTGACTTATTTCCTACACTGCACTTCAGATACTCATGACTATTTTGTAACTCCCAATCTGTACTTTTCTATACCTTCACCTTTTCCACCCAGTCCCCCAACCAGGTTGCCCTCTGGCAAACATCAGTGTGTTCTCTGTATGTATGGGTCTGTTTCTGTTTTGCTTGTTCATTTATATTGTTGTATAGATTTCAAATATAAGTGAAATTATGTGGTATTTGGCTTTTTATGACAGATGTATTCCACTTAACATAAATACTCTGGTCCATCTATTGCAAGTATTATGATTTTGTTATTTTTTTATGACTAAGTAATATTCTGTGGTATATGTATACCACTTTTTCTTAGTCCCCTCATCTGGCATTGTTTCCATATCTTAACTATTGTAAATAATGCTACACTGAACATAAGGGTGCTTCTGTCCTTTCATATTCCTGCTTTGGTTTTCTTTGGGTACATTCCCATAAGTGGATCTTGGGGTCATAAGCAGTTCCATTTTTAATTTTTTTGAGATATCTCCATACTGTTTTCCATACTTGAATGCACTGCATTCCCACCAAAAGTGCACTAGGGTTCCCTTTTCTCCATATCCTCGCCAACACTTACTGTTTGTTGATGGTAGCTATTCTGACAGGTGTGTGTTGATATGTCATTGTAGTTTTAATTTGCATTTCTCTGGTAATTAGTGATATTGAGCATTTTTTCATATGTCTGTTGACCATCTCTATGTGTTCTTGAAGAAGTATCTTTAGGATCACTGTCCATTTTTTTAATTGGATTGTTTGTTTCTTTGTTTTGGTGTTGACTTGTCTGAGTTCATTGCAGATTCTGGATATTAATCCCTTATCAGATGTATCATTGTCAGATATGTTTTCTCATTCAGTGGGTTGTCTTTTCATCTGTTGATGGTTTCCTTTGCTGTACAAAACCCTTTTACTTTGATGTAGTCCCATTTGTTCATTTCTTCTTTTATTTCCCTTGCCCGATGAAATACATCAGAAAAAAATATTGGCAAAGGAAATGTCCTAGATTTTACTGCCTATGTTTTCTCCTGAGATTTTTATGGTTTTGAGACTTACTTTTAAGTCTTTAATCCATTTCAAGTTTATTCTTGTATATGGTGAAAGTGGCCTAGTTTTATTTTTGTGTGTATCTGTACAATTTTCCCAATAGTGTTTATTGAAATGAATGTCTGTACCCCATTATATGTTCTTGCTTTATTTGTCAAGTATTTTTTTGTTTATGTATGTATTTATTTATCTGTTTATCTGTTTTACATCTTGTTAGAAAAAATCACATATATGGACCAGATATTTCCCTTTCAGTAGAGGAACTTAAACAATGCTTTTCATTTCTCTAAACCCCCAGGGGGGGCTGTACATTATTTTTTTTTAAAAAAACATTTTATTGCTGCCAGTTACAGTTGTCTACATTGATCCCGACCACAACCAAACCCACCTCCCTCCCTTGCTTCCATGCCTCCCCCTTTGATTTTGTCCATGTGTCCTTTGTAGTTGTTCCTGAAAAGCATTCTACCCATATCTCCTCCCACCTCCACTCTGGCTACTGTGAGATGGTTCTTAATTTCAATGTCTCTGATTATATTTTGCTTGCTTGTCTGTCTTGCTGATTAGGTTCCACTTAAAGGTGAAATCATATGGTATTTGTCTTTTACTGCTTGGCTTATTCATTTACCATAACACTCGCTAGTTCCATCCATACTGTTGCAAAGGGTAAGAGATCCTTATTTCTCTCTGCTGCATAGTATTCCATTGTTTAAATGCACCATAGTTTTTTGATCCACTCATTTACTGATGGGCACTTAGGTTGCTTCTGGCACATGGCTATTGTAAATTGTGCTGCTATGAACATCGGGGTGCATAGGTGCTTTTGGATTGGTGTTTCAGGGTTCTTAGGATATAATCCCAGCAGTGGAATTGCTGGGTCAAAAGGCAGTTCCATTTGTAGTTTTTCTCAGGAAATTCCATACTGTTTTACACAGTGGCTACATCAGTCTGCATTCCCACCAACAGTGCACTAGAGTTCCCTTTTTTCCACAACCTCGGTAGTGCTTGTTTCTTGAATTGTTTTTGATGGCCATTCTCACTAGTGTGAAGTGAGATTTCATTGTGGTTTTAATTTGCATCTCTTTGATGGCTAGTGATGCTGAGCGTCTTTTCATATGTCTCTGGCCCTCTGTATGTCCTCTTTGGAGAAGTGTCTGTTCAAGTCTTTTGCCCATTTTTTAATTGGAATTTTTGTCTTCCTGGAGTGGAGTCATGTCAGTTCTTTATGTATTTTAGAGATCAAACCCTTGTCTGAGGTATCATTGGCAAATACATTTTCCGATATAGTTGGTTCTCTTTTCATTTTAATGCTGTTTTCTTTGGCCATGCAGAAGCTCTTTAATTTGATATGGTCCCATTTCTTTATTCTTTCCTTTATGCCCCTTGCTTTATGGGATATATCCATGGAGATATTGCTGCGTGGAATGTCTGAGATTTTCCTGCCAATGTTTTTTTCCAGGACTTTAATGGTGTCAGGACTTATATTTAAATCTTTTATTCATCTTGAATTTATTTTTGTGTATGGTGTAAGTTGGTGGTCAAGTTTCATTTTTTTGCATGTAGCTGTCCAGATTTCCCAACACCATTTGTTTAAGAGGCTATTTTTATTCTATTTTATTCTGCTACCCACTTTGTCAAATATTAATTGACCATAGAGACTTGGGTTTATTTCTGGGCTCTCTGTTGTGTTTCATTAGTCTATGTGCCTGTTTTTATGCCAGTACCAGGCTTCTTTGATTACAGTGTAATCAATACAGTAATACAGTTTGATGTCAAGTATTGTAATACAGTTTGATGTCAGGTATTGTAATCTCACCTGCTTCGTTCTTCTTTCTCAAAATTACAGCAGCTATTCGGGGTCATTTATGGTTCTATATAAATTTCTGAAATGTTGGTTCTAGATCTGTGAAATATGTCATTGGACCTTTAAGTTGATTGCATTTAATCTATAAATTTCTTTGGGTAGTATGGACATTTTGATGATACTAATTCTTCCAGTCCATGAGCATGTTACCTGCTTCTATTTCTTTGTTTCTTTCTTCAGTATTGTGTAGTTTTCTGAGTACAGGTCTTTTACCTCCTTGGTTAGGTTTATTCCTAAGTACTTTATTTTTTTTTGTTCCTATAGCAAATGGTTTGTTTCCTGATTCCTGATTCTGATATTTCATTGTTGGTGTACAAAAATGCCTTTGATTTCTCAGTATCGTCTTTGTATCCTGCTGTTTTGCCAAATTCGTTTATTAGGTTGAGTAATTTTTTGGAGGAGTCTGTAGGATTTTCTGTGTACACTATCATGTCATGTGCAGACAATGACAGTTTTGCTTCCTTCTTTCCAGTTTGGATGGCTTTTATATCTTTTTCTTGTCTAGTTGCTGTGGCTAGGATTTCCAATACTATATTGATTAGGAGTGGTGAAAGTGGGCATCATTGTCTTATTCCTGATATTAGTGGGGAAGTTCTAAGTTTCTGCCCATTGAGTATGATGTCGGCTGTAGTTCTCTCATATATGACCTTTATTATATGATGAATGATGCCTCTATTCCGACTTTGCTGAGTGTTTTTATCATAAATGGGTGCTGTACCTTGTCAAATGCTTTTTCCACATCTATTGATAGGATCATGTGATTTTTTTCTCTGCTTTTGTTTGTGTGATGTATTACATTTATTGGTTTGTGAATATTGTACCATTCTTACAGCCCTGGGATGAATCCCACTTGATCATGGTGTATGATATATTCAATGTATTATTTGATGTGGTTTGCCAATATTATGTTTAGGATTTTAGCATCTGTGTTCATCAGCGATATTGGCCTGACGTTTTCTTTCTCTGTTATGTCATTATGTGGCTTTCAGATTAGAATGATGGTAGCCTCATAAAAAGTTTGGGAGTCGTCCATCCTTTTGAATTTTTTGAAATAGTCTGTGAAGGATAGGGGATAGCTCTTCCCTAAATGTTTTGTAGAATTCTCCTGTGAAACCATTTGGTCCAGGGCCTTTGTGTGTTGGGAGTTTTTATATTCCTACTTCAATTTCATTAGCTGTTATGGGTCTGTTCAGGCTTTCTGCTTCTTCTTCATTCAGTTTTAGAAGATTATATTTTTCTAGAAATTTGTCCCTTTCACCTAGGCTTTCAAATTCTTGGCATATAGATCTTTGTAGTAATTTCTAACTATCCTTTGTATTTCTGTGGTACCAGTTGTAATCTCTCCTCTTTTAGTTCTGATTGTATTTATTTGGGTTCTCTGTCTTTTTTTTTTCCCTGATGAGTGTGCTTAAAGGCTTTTTGATTTTTTTTATCCTTTTAAAGAACTAGCTCCTAGATTCATTGATCCTTAGAATTGTGCCTTTAGTCTCTATGTTGTTTAATTCTGCTCTGATCTTGTTTATTTCCTTCCCTCTACTTGCTCTGAGCTGTCTTTGTTATTGTTCCTCCAGCTCTTGTAGGCATAGAGTTAGGTTGTTCATTGGAAATATTTCTATCTCTTTTACCTAGGCCTATATGGCTATGGACTTCCCTCTCAGGACTACCTTTGCTGTGTCACATAAGTTTTGGATTGTTGTAAGGTCATTTTCATTTGTTTCCAGAAACTTTTTGATTTCTTCCCTAATCTCATTCTTGACTCATTCATTGTTTAATAGCATGCTCTTCAATCTCCATGATTTTGAATGTTTTGGGTTTTTTCCCTTAGGGTTGGTTTCTAGTTTCAGTCCCTTCTGGTTCAAGAATATGGTTTGTATGATTTCAATTTTCTTGAATTTGTTGAGGCTTCTTTTGTGTCTTATCATGTGGTCTATCTTTGAAAATGTTCCATGTACATTTGAAAAGAATGTGGATTTAGCTTCTTTGGAATTAAGGGTTCTATATGTATCAGTTAAGCCATTTGATCTAGGGCATTGTTTAATGCTACAATATCTTTCTTGATATTTTGTTTGGAAGATCTGTCCATTTTTGACAATGGGGTGTTAAAATCTCCTATGATCATCGTGTTGCTGTCTATATCTATCTTGAAGTCCTCCAAGATTTTCTTTATGCATTTCGGTGCTCCCATGTTGAAAGCATATGTATTTACAATTTTTATGTCTTCTTGATAATTTTTCCCTTGAGTATTATGAAGTACCCTTTTGTGTCTTTCTTTATGCCTCTTTTTTTGAAGTCTATTTTGTCTGATAAGAGTGTTGCCACTCCTGCTTTATTTTATGTCCATGTGCTTGACATATTTTTTTCAATTTCTTGGCTTTCTTCTGTGTAAATCTCTTTTCCTGAGGTGGGTCTCTTGTAGGCAGCATATGTGTGCGTTATGATTTCTTATCCATTCACCTATTCTTTGTCTTTTGATTGGGGTATTTAGTCCATTTATGTTTAAGGTTATTATTGATAGGTAGTTATTCATTGCCATTTTTTCTTACCTGTGTTCCTGTCTCTGTCACTGTTTTTCTTCCTGTTCTTAAAGCAGATTCTTTAGCATCTCTTGCATGGCTGGTTTGGAGGACATATATTCTTTGAGGCTTCTTTTTTCTAGGAAGCTGCTTATTACACCTTCACTTTTAATTGAGAGCATTGCTGGATGAAGTACTCTGGTTTATAGGAGTCTGGTTCTCATTCCTTGCAATATTCCTTGTCAGTCTCTTCTGGCTTGGAGCATTTCCATTGAGAAGTCAGGTTCTAGTCTTATCAGGACTCCCTTGTGTATGTTTCTTCCCATCTCCCTTGCTGCCTTCAAGATTTATTCTTTGTCTTGGAATTTTGTCATTTTAATTATGATGTGTCTTGAAGTGGGCCTCTTTGGGTTCTTCTTGATTGGGACTCTCAGTGTTTCCTGGATTTGTGTGAGTTTTATCAAATTAAGGAGGTTTTCCATGATTACTTTTTCAAATAGGTTTTCTATCCCTTTCTCTACTTCTTCTCCTTCTGGTATCTTTATTATATGGATATTACTCCATTTTATGTCTTGCATTTCCCTTACCACCACTTCATTCTTTCTGAGTCTTTTTTCCTTTTTTGTGCTCTTTCTGGGTATTTTTTTCTACCTTGTCCTCCAGCTTGTTGATTCAGTCCTCTGCTTCATCTAGCCTGTTTGTGATTCCTTATACTGTGTTCTTTAATTCAGAAATTGTATTCTTCATTTCCTCTTGGCCCTGGTTTTGGTTTCTATTTCTGTTTTCATGTTGATATAGTTTGTAGTGAGTTCGTTGTAGTTTCCTTGTAGTTTTTGTTAATTCTCTGTGACCTCATTGAGCTTCCTGATAACCATTGCTCTGAACTAAGCATCTCATAGTTGACTTGCCTCTATTTCATTTAGCATTCTTCCTGAGGCTTCCCCCTTTCCTTTCATTTGGGGATTGTTTATTTGTCTTCCTATTGTTTGTGAGACTCTTCTTGTTAGCTTTTGCTTCTTAAATTGATCTGTTCTGACTCATTGGGTTTATGATGTGAACTTGTATGGTAGAATACCTGTAAGTTTCATTGGTACAGTCTCCTTGATCTCCTGAGCTTGCAGGTCTTGGGCTGTGGTTTATATTGACTCTTTGTGTGTCTTTGGGTTTTGATTGTTGTTGGGTCTTTCTTTGGTTGGTCCTTCCCTCCAGCTGGTTAACTGAGCGTCACTGCTCCCACCACTTCTTATATGCCCTTTTGCAGGTGTGGACAGATTGTGTGGAAGCTGGTTCTTCTGTCTGTTGAAGGTTATGAGGCTTCTATCTTGCTGTTGTTCAGTTGTTTGTTCTGGGTAATTTCTCCACTGCTTAGTTGTTTTTTCAGATTGGTCCAGGGAGGATATTAATGTGGCTTCCACTCACTCTTTCATCTTCTCTGTGTTACCTGTCTGTGGTTCCTTTGTTCGTGGCTTTCCTTTTCCAGCAGATATACTGGTCTTTACAGTTCCCAACTACTCTTTTATGTGATTATTTGGACGGGGGAGGCAAAATTGCTTAAGACAGAGGGAGTGTATTCTATGGTATTTAAAGTATGAACCCATAGAGAAGAGATAGGAGATCCTCTGGATATGTATAGTGTTAACTTTGTTATTTCACCCCTCTGCCCACTTTTTAGAAAGTGGGAAGAAAGATAAGACTCTTTTTTGGGTGGAGGGAAGGATTGTGAGTTGGATCTAGAAAACAGTGAGTTTGTGGGAGATCACATTATGAGGTGAAGTGAGAGTAAAGCATAGACAATAGGTGTAGTGTTGAAGAGAATATTATTAACCATAACAGTAATAGAGTTCCCGAAACAGTGACGTGAGCTAAGATCTGTGAGGGGCACTATGTAGTTTTTACAATGTATGGACTAGCAATTATTTACAATAGTAATTGAACAACAATTATATGACAGAATGTATGTGACCTAAATAACAAGAATAAGTATATGATGCAGAGTAGTGTGCTATTGGAACATGAGGAGTGAAACAAGGAAAATTAAAAATGAACTATGAAAGAGAGAACAAGGGAAACCAGTGAAACAATTCAATTTAACAAACAAAGAGACGACTAAACAGAAAGAAGAGAAATAAAAAGTACTAATAAAGTATAAGATGTAAAAATATTGAGAAAATAATATTAATACAAATATATAGTCACTTGCAAGTTCTCTGGAATAGCAAAATTAAATTTGTCTCACTGTCTCAGTTGTTTGGATGACCCCTCTTTGGTTCTAACTCTGGTCCTTTCACAGCTGCAGGTTTTACTGTTTTAGTTATGGGAATTTTAAAAGAAAGAAAGTAAGGAAGAAGGGGAAAAACAGCCTCCTGATGACTTTAAACCAGCCAAGTCTGTTCTGCTGGTCTTCCTGACTGCAGCAGGCTGAGGGGGAATTGGTTTCCCTTTTGTCCCTTCCTGTAGTTTTAGCGGGGTGGAGGCCCGGTCTGAGTTGCACTCTTCACAGTTGCCCAGCCTCCAGCCCAGTTCCTCAGTTCGCTGCTGGACCCCCAGTGCTCTTCTGTGGCTGGCCTACACTTTCAGTCCACCAGTTGTGCTGTCCTTGAGGTGGTGCACCAGTTAGGGGGCAACTCACATCACCTCCTCGTTCTTTGCTGTTCTAGATTCCAGGAACTCTCAGATTTTCTTCAGGGTAATTTGGCTCCCTCACTGAATTAATTCTTTCTGGGGACTGCTGACTCCCTGAGCCCTGCTCCTCTTCTCTGTGGGGCATTTCCACCTTCCTCTTAGCAAACCCGTCAGCCCCCACCATGGCTGCAGCGAGGGACCCAGGCATGTGACTTCTGTGCTACTGTGGCTGGGTTGTGGGGTTGGACACGGGGTGCCTCTGGGCAGTGGGGTCAGGTGTGCGCTGTCCATAGTGCTTCGGTGATACAGACTCCAGCCTTCCGGAGTCTTTGTGTTTTGGATGCGGTACACGAATTCAAATGGACTACAGAGGACTGCATGGCCACTCTCTTAAGGGGAGAATGCCTTTGAGGGAGTCAGCCACTCTCTCAAGAAAAGAGCGCCCCAGCCCTTGGCTGGACAGGCTTTTATTGATTTCCATTGCAATACATTAAAGAAGGTTCTCATTGTTTACAGATTTAGTTAAGTGATTACTTCTTACAGATAGCAAAAAGGAAAAATAGTTGCAAATGCAAGGGAATGATAAAAATGATTGATTTGGTTACACTTCATCCTTGGGACATCTTAGTATAGACTTTAGGGAGTTGCTTCAGAGATACACATCAAACATCTGCAGTCTTAACTCAGGGTGAGGGATTTTAGCAAAAGCAAGACTCATAGCAGCCTAGGTACAATGCAGGCCTGATTCCCCACGGGAAAGCCGATCTGCATACCTAGCTCCTGTGTGCTGCCTCACATTGATTGGTTCTCTGGATCAGTACTGGGCTATATTCGTCATTGTCATGCTGATTGGTTCCCTATACTTCAGGTCTGGACGCTTGGCCTCCACTGCTCCACTTACCTGTGGTGATGAGTCAGCAGTTGCAGGGGGGTGGGTGGCTGGGTCGGTAGTGTACCACTGGGGTCATGGGCACGATTACTTGCCCTCTGCTGCTGCAGCCAGTGGTAGGTTGGGGGCACAACCACGGTCCTGGCAGCACAGGTGGACCCATGGCCAAGGCTGTGGAAACTGCATCGGCACAGCTCAGGGAGGCCAGACGGCTGCTGTGGGAGAATTCCCTAAATAGCCACCCAGTGCCTCTTTTTTTTTTCTTTCATAAAATTTTTTCTTGTTCAAGCATGCGGCTCCAAACAAGTGCATGGCCTCTCAGACAGCCCAGCTGTCCAACCACACTGGAGACTATCCAGGTCAGGGTCCATCAGAGCCCAACTCTTCTTACCGGCATCTCAGGTCTCTGTAGGTACACACTGCTCCCGTGTGTTTACCACTTCATCCTTATTCCCTGTCAGTGACTCGAGCATCCAGGTACATCCTGGTGCCACTTGAGCCTCCCTGTTTGGCAGTGGAGGGAACCGTTGACCTGGCTCTCTCCCAAGAATCCTGTGGTAGACCCGGCGGGCACTGGCCCTAGCGCTGCAGCTGCCCTGGTCCCCATGCTGGTCCCAGGAACCTTATTGTCCCAAAGCAATCTCCTTACCATCTGATTTTTAATGTCCTCTGCAGTTTTGGTCTCAAATCTTCATATATGCTGGAATACTGTTCGCTGTTCACTCTATTTCACAGATCAGTTAGGTGTTCCAACCATGTACAAGGGGAAATGGACTCCTCTGCCACCTATCTCGCCACCATCTTCCAGTATCTATTGGTCAAGTATTAATTGACCATACTTGCATGGGTTTATTTCTGGGCCCTCCAGTACCATATGTTTTGATTACTATAGCCTTGCAGTAAGTATAGTTTGATATCAGGTAGTGTGATGCCTCTAACTTCTTTTTCTTTTTTAACTTTTATTTTAATTGCTGTTCAGGTACAGCTTTTTATCTTTTACTCTCATCCCAGCCCACCCACCCACACCTGGCCCTTCCCACCTCCCTCCCATTTCCACCCCCCTAGTTTTTGTCCATGTGTCCTCTATACTTGTTCCTGTAAACTCTTCCACTTTTCCCCTGAAATTCCCTGCCCTCGTCTCTCTGGTCACTGTCAGCCTGTTCTCTATTTCAGTGTCTATGGTTTTATTTTACTTGTTTATATGTTTTTTGTTTGTTTGTTTGTTTGTTTAGGTTCCTGTTAAAGGTGAGATCATATGGTATTTTTCTTTCACCGCCTGGCTTATTTCCCTTAGCATAATGCTTTCTACTTCCATCCATGCTATCCCAAAGGGTAGGTGCTCCTTCTTTCTTTCTGCTGCATAGAATTCCATTGTGTAATTGTACCATGGTTTTTTGATCCATTCATTTGCTGGTGAGCACCTAGGTTGCTTCCAGCACTTGGCTATTATAAATTGTGTGGCTATGAACATTGGGGTGCATAGGTTCTTTTGGATTGGTGTTTCAGGGTTCTTAGGATATAATCCTAGCACTGGAGTTGCTGGGTGAAAAGGCAGGTCCATTTTTACTTTTCTGAGAAAATTCCATACTGTTTTCCATAGTGGTTGTACCAGTCTGCACTCCCACCAAAAGTGAAGTAGGGTTCCCTTTTTTCCACAAACTCTCCAATACTTGTTGTTTGTTGCTTTGTTTATGATGGCTGTTTTGACTGATGTGGAGTGGGATTTAATTGTGGTTTTAATTTGCATCTTTTTGATGGCTAGCTATACTGAGCATCATTTCATGTGTCTCTGGGCACTCTGTATGTCCTCCTTGGAGAAGTATCTGTTAAAGTCCTCTGCCCATTATTTAATTGGGTTGCTTGTCTTCTTAGAGTGGAGTGGTATGAGTTCTTTATATACTTTGGAGATTAAACCCTTGTCTGAGATATCATTGGCAAATATGTTTTCCCATACGGTTGGTTCTCTTTTTATTTTAATACTGTTTTCTTTAGCCATGCAGAAGCTTTTTATTATGATGAGATCCCATTTGTTTATTCTTTC
Organism: Carollia perspicillata; assembly: GCA_004027735.1. Classification (NCBI taxonomy): domain Eukaryota; kingdom Metazoa; phylum Chordata; class Mammalia; order Chiroptera; family Phyllostomidae; genus Carollia; species Carollia perspicillata. The sequence goes on along the minus strand of PVKM010004767.1, from coordinate 27,196 downwards.
CTGTATATCACTTGCTCTGGGGGACATATCATTAAAAATGTTGCTGCATGAAATGTCTGACATTTTCCTGCCTATGTTCTCCTCTAGGACTTTAATGGTGTCATGGCTTATATTTAAATCTTTCATCCATCTTGAATTTATTTTTGTGTATGGTGTAAGTTGGTGCTCAAGTTTCATTTTTTTGCATGTAGCTGTCCAGTTCTCCCAACACCATTTGTTGAAGAGGTTATTTTTACTCCAATTTATGCTGCTGCCCCCTTTGTTGAATATTAATTGACTATAGAGACTTGGGTTTATTTCTGAGCTCTCTGTTCTGTTCCACTGGTCCATGTACCTGTTTTTATGCTGGTACTAGGCTGTTTTGATTACAGTGGCCTTGTAATACAGTGATGTCAGGTACTGTGATCCCTCCAACTTTGCTCGTCTTTCTCAAAATTCCAGCAGCTATTCGAGGTCGTTTATGGTTCCCTATAAACTTTTTAAGTGTTTATTCTATGTCTGTGAAATATGTCATTGGTACTTTAATAGGTATTTCATTGAATCTGTATATTGCTTTGGGTAATATGGACAATTTGATGATGTTAATTCTTCCAATCCATGAACACGGTATATATTTCCATTTATTTGTGTCTTCCTTGATTTCTTCCTTCAGTGTCGTGTAATTTTCTGCACACAGGGCTTTTACCTCCTTGGTTAGGTTTATTCCTAGGTATTTTATTTTTCTTTTTGCTATATCGAATGGGATTTTTTCCCTTGATTTCTGCTTCTGCTATTTCATTGCTGGTATACAAAAATGCCTTTGATTTCTGGATATTGACTTTGTATCCTACTATTTTGCCAAATTCATTGATTAGGTCAAGTAGTTTTTTGGTGGAGTCTATAGGATTTTCTATGTCCACTATCATGTCATCTGCAAACAATGATAGTTTTGCTTCCTTCTTTCCAATTTGGATGGCTTTTATTTCCTTTCCTTGTCTGATCGCTTTGGCTAAAACTTCCAACTCTATATGGAATAGAAGTAGTGAAAGTGGACAACCTTGTCTTATTCTTGATCTTAGTGGAAAATGTATTATTTTTTGCCCATTGAGTATGATGTTGGCTGTAGGTCTCTCATATATGGCCTTTATTATGTTGAGGAATGCTCCCTCTATTCCCACTTTGCTTAGTGTTTTTATCATAAATGGGTTCTGTACCTTATCAAATGTTCTTTATGCATCTATTGATATAGTCATGTGTTTTTGTCTTTCCTTTTTTTTATGTTGTGTATTACATTTACTGATTTGCAAATGTTAGACCATCTTTCTATCCCTGGGATGAATCTCACTTGGTCATGGTGTATGGTCTTTTTAATGTATTGTTGGATGTGGTTTGCCAATATTTTGGTGAGGATTTTAGCATCTATGTTCATGAGTGATATTGGCCTGAAATTTTCTTTTGTTGTGTCTTTATCTGGTTTTGGGATTAGGATGATGCTGGATTCATAAAAAACAGTTTGGGAGTCTTCCATCATTTTGGATTATTTGGAGTAGTGTATAAAAAATAGTGGTCAAGTCTTCCTTCAGTGCTTTGCAGAATTTTCCTGTGAAACCATCTGGTCCAGGGCTTTTGTGTGTTGGGAATTTTTTGATCACTGCTTCAATTTCATCCGCTTTTATGGGTCTGTTCAGGCTTTCTACTTCTTCATTGAGTTTTAGAAGATTATATTTTTCTAGAAATTTGTCCGTTTCACCTAGGTTTTCAAATTTCTTGGCATACCGTTCTTTGTAGTAATTTCTTACAGTCCTATGTATTTCTGTGTTGACAATTGTAATCTCTCCTCTTTCATTTCTGATTGTGTTTATTTGGGTCCTCTTTCTTTTTTTCTTGATGAGTCTGCTTAAAGGCTTGTATATTTTGTTTATCTTTTCAAAAAACCATCTCCTGGATTCATTCATCCTCAGAATTGTGCATTTAGTCTCTATGTTGTTTGATTCTGCTCTCATCTTAATTATTTCCTTACTTCTACTTCCTCTGTGTTGTCTTTGTTTTTGTTCCTTGAGTTCTTATAGACCCAGGGTTAGGTTGTTTGTTTGAAATATTTCTGTCTTTTTTAGCTAGGCCTGCATCACTATAAACTGCCCTCTCAGGACTGCTTTTGCCGTGTCCCATAAATTTTGGTTGCTGTGAGTTCATTTTCGTTTGTTTCCAGAAACTTTTTGATTTCTTTCCTAAGTTTACTCTTGACCCATTCATTGTTTAATAGCATGCTATTCAATCTCTATGATTTTGAGTGTTTCAGGGTTTTTCCATTGGGGTTATTTTCTAGTTTCATTCCCTTACGGTGGGAGAATATTCTGGGTATGATTTCAGTTTTTTTGAATTTGTTGAAGCTTGTTTTCTGTCCTATCATGTGGTCTGTCTTTGAAAATATTCCATGTGCATTTGAAAAGAATGTGTATTTAGCTTCTTTGGGATGAAGGATTCTATATATATATCAGTTAAGTGCATTTCATCTAAGACTTTGTTCAGTACCACAATGTCTTTGCTGATATTTTGTTTGGAGTATCTGTCCATTTTTGACAGTCGAGTGTTAAAATCCACTAGTATAATTGTGTTGCCTTCATTATCTTTCTTGAAGTCTTCTAAGACTTTCTTTATGTATTTCGGTGCTCCTGTGTTGGGTGCATATATATTTACTATGTTTTTGTCTTCTTGGTGGATTCTTCCCTTGAGTATTTTGAAGTGACCTTCTGGGTCTCTCTTTATGGTCCGTTTTTTGAAGTTTATTTTTGTGTGATATGAGTATTGCTACTCCGGCTCTTTTTTCCTGTCCTTTTGCTTGGAAAATTTGTTTCCAGCTCTTCACTTTCAGTCTGTGCAGGTCTTTTGTTATGAGATGTGTTCCTTGTAGGCAGCATATGGGTGGGTCATGCTTTCTTATCCATTCAGCTGTTCTGTGTCTTTCGATTTGAGCATTTAATCCATTTATGTTTAAGGTTATTATTGATAGGTACTTACTTAGTCGTTGTTATTTTTGTGCCTGTGTTCCTTTCTCTCCTTTCCTTAAATTAGTCCCTTTAGCATGTCTTGCAGACCTGGTTTGGTGGAGGTGTATTTTTTTAGACTTTTTTTGTCTGTGAAGATCCTTATTTGGCCTTCTATCTTTTGTTTATTTTTTTAAATATATTTTTATTGATTATGGTATTTAACTTGTTCCATTTCCCCCCTTCATTCCCCTCCACCCTGTACACCCTCTCCCACCCACATTTCCCCCTTTGTTCATGTCCATGTGACATAAATTCTTTAGCTTCTACATTTCCCATACTATTGTTGTCCTCCCGTTGTCTGTTTTCTACCTCCCATCTATGCTACTTATTCTCTGTAACTTTTTCCCCCTCTCTCTTCTCCCACTCCCCTGTTTCTAAACTTCCATGTGATCTCAATTTCTGTGGTTCTGTTCCCATTCTAGTTATTAGCTTAGGTTGTTTCTGTTTTAGGTATGGTTGTTAATAATTTTGATTATGCTGTCATTTTACTATACATGTTTTTAACTTGTTTTTCTTAGATAAGTCCCTTTAAGATTTCATATAATAGGGGCTTGGTGATGATAAACTTCTTTATCTTGACCTTATCTGAGAAGCACTTTATCTGCCCTTCAATTTTAAATGAAAGCTCTGCTGGATAGAGCAATCTTGGATGTAGGTCCTTGCCTTTCATGGCTTTCAGTACTTCTTTCCAGCCCCTTCTTGCTTGCAAGGTCTCTTTTGAGAAATCAGGTGACAGTCTGATGGGAACTCCTTTCTAGGTAACTGTCTCCTTATCTCTTGCTGCTTGTGGGATTCTCTTCCATTTTTATCTTGGGTGATGTAATTATGATGCGTCTTGGTGTGTTCCTTCTTGAGTTCAACTTCATTGAGACTCTCTGAGCTTCCTGGACTTCCTAGAAGTCTGTTTCTTTTGCCAGATTGGGGAAGTTCTCTTTTATTATTTGTTCAAATAACTTTTCCACTTGTTTCTCTTCCTCTTCCCTTTCTGGAACCCATATAATTCTTATATTGTCATGTTTAAAGATGTCCTAGAGTTCCTAAGCCTCTCCTCATTCTTTTGAATTCTGTATCTTCATTCTTTTCTGTTTGTTGTTTCTTCCTTCTGGTGCACTCCATTGATTTGAGTCCCAGTTTCCTTCCCATCACAGGGAATGCACAGGTTCCCTGTGCATTTTCGTTCATTTCACTTAGTGTAGGCTTCATTTGTTCATCTAATTTGTGACCAAATTCAACCAATTCTCTGAGTCTCCTTATCCCCAGTGCTTTGAACTGTGCATCTGATAGGTTGGCTATCTCTTGGATGCTTAGTAGTATTTGCTCTTGAGGTTTGAAATATTCTTTTATTTAGGCCATTGTTTTTTGTCTTGTCGCTCCTGTTATGTAGTGAGGGGCAGAGCCTTAAGTGTTCACCAGGGTGGGGCAACCTAGTCGCTTGGTTGTGATGCTTTATGTATGGGTGGGTTTTGAGAGGGAACAATGGTGCTTGCTCCACTCTCTGTTGGATTTCAGACCCTTCCACCACTTCCCCAAGCAAACTAGGCCTTTCTGGTGCTGATTCTTGTGTGGGTGGGCTTGTATACGTTCTAGGGCCCAGTGGGTCTCTCCAGTGAACTCTCCAGTGAGTCTGGGTGTCTCTCCCTGTGCCTCATGCTAAACACGTGTTTTCAATTGGTGTTTTGAGGCTTCCTTTCCTGCCAGTGTGACCCTGGGTTGCGGGGTCTGTCTGACTCCCCAATTTCGCCTGGTTTATCTGTATGCAAATGTGGGACCAACTGGTCAGTTAGCTGCCTTGCGTGCAGTGCCTCACTTCACAATCATCGCCTCTATGCGTATGCCCGCTGCCACCCTGCATCTGGGGTCTGCCAGCTGCTGCATGCATGTCCAAAGTCTGTCCGCTGTGGTATTGCACTCCTGAGGTGCCTTGTAGGTCCGGTGCCACCACTTTTTGTGCTTCCACCCCTCTCCGCTTGTCTGCCTGACTCCACCCCACCTACTGGTCTGGATGAATGTGTCTATTTTATCTCCTTGGTTGTCTGACTTCAATACAGGTCATTTTTCTGTCAGTTTTAGTTGTTATTTTGTTTCTAAATTGTTGTTGTCCTTATTTTGTTTGTTCAAGGAGCTACAGTGTGTGTACATATGCTTCTTTATTGGCCGGAATTTGACCTTCTATCTTGATAGAGGGCCTTGCTGGATAATGTAGCCTTGGTTGCAGGCCTCTGGTTCTCATTACTTGAAATATTTGTTGCCATTCTCTTCTGGCTTTGAGTGTTTCCATTGAGAAGTCAGCTGCTAACATTATCGGGGCTCCCTTGTATGTTACTTCCTGTTTCTCCCTTGCTGCCTTTAAGATTCTCTCTTTGTCTTGGAATTTTGCCATTTTAATTATGATGTGTCTTGAAGTGGGCCTGTTTTGGTTCCTCTTGATTGGGACTTTCTGTGTTTCCTGGATTTGTGTGACGTTTTCTCTCATCAAATTAGGGAAGTTTTACATCGTTACTTTTTCTAATAGGTTTTCTATCCCTTTATCTTCTTCTCCTTCTGGTATCCCTATTATACAGGTATTAACACATTTCATATTGTCTTACATTTCTCTTAATTCCTCTTCACTCTTTTTTAGCCTGTTTTCCTTTTCTTGCTCTGTTTTTTTTTTTTTTTTTTTACTTTGTCCTCCAGGTAGCTGATCTGATCTGCTTTATCAATCCTGCTTTTGATTCCTTCTACTGTGTTCTTCAGTTCAGATATTGTATTCTTCATTTCCTCTTGGCCCTTGTTGATAGTTTATGTTATTGTTGTAGCTAGTAAATCCATTACTATTACTCCTATATTGAATAGGATTGAAAGTGGACATCCTTGTCCTGTTCCTGGTCTTAAGTGAGATACTTCTAACTTTTCCCCATTGAGTATGTTGTAAGCTGTAGGTTTACCATACATGGCCTTTATTATGTTGAGATAAGTTCCCTCTATTCCCACTTTCCAGAAAATTTTTTATCATAAATGGGTGATGGATTTCTCAGATGCTCTTTCTACATCTACTGATATGATGATATGATGATTATTCTTTATTTTGTTTACATTGTGTATCACGTTTATTGGTTTGTGAATATTATACCAACCATGTATCCATAGGATAAATTTGACTTGATCATGATGTATGATCTTTTTAATGTATTGCTGGATCTGGTTTGCTAATATTTTGTTGATGATTTTTATATCTGTGTTCATCAGGGATATATGTATAACTTTCTCTCCGTAGTGTCTTTATCTGGTTTTGGATAATTCTGTATTCGTAAAATGAGCTTGGGAGTCTGCTTTCCGCTTGAGTATTTCGGAATAGTATGAGGATAGGTGTTAGTTCTTGGAATGTTTGGTAAAATTCACCTGTGAAGCTGTCCAGTCCAGGGCTTTTGTTTGCTGCAAGTTTTTTTATTCCTGCTTAAATTATATTTGTTATAATCTCTTCAGATATTTTTATTTTTCCTGATTTAATTTTGGGAGATTTTATGTTTCTAGGGGTTTATAAGTTTTTTTACAGGTGGTTCAATTTTATGGCATAGTTGTTTGTAGGATTTCCTCACAATCATTTTTTGTGTTAAGTTTTATTTTACTTTTTAATATATTTTATTGATTCTGCTATTACACTTGTTACATTTTTCTCCCCTTTATTCCCCTCTTCCCTGTAGCCCCCCACCGTCATTTCCCCACCTCAGTTCATGTCCATGGGTCACACATAAGTTTTTTGGCTTGTCCATTTCCCATACTGTCCTTAACCTCCCCCTGTCTATTTTGTACAGTCCATTTATGCTTCTTATTCCCTGTACCTTTTCCCCCATCCTTCCCCTTCCCCCTCCCCACTGGTAACCCTCCATGTGGTCTCTGTTTCTTTGAATTTGTCCCTATTGTAGTTGTTTTCTTATTTCTTTTTTTTTTTTAGGTTCAGTTGTTGATAGTTGTGACTTTGTTGTCATTTTACTGTTCGTATTTTTTATCTTCTTTTTCTCAGATAAATGCCTTTAACATTTCATATAACAAGGGCTTGATGATGATGAACTCCTTCAACTTGACATTATCTGGGAAGCACTTTATCTGCCCTTCCATTCTAAATAATAGCTTTTCTGGATAGAAAAATATTTTATGTAGGTCCTTGACTTTCATGACTTCGGATACTTCTTTTTAGCCCTTTCTTTCCTGTAAGCTTTCTTTTGAGAAATCAGCTGATTGCCTTATGGGAACTCCTTTGCAGGTAACTGTCTCCTTTTCTCTTGCTGCTTTTAAGATTCTCTCTTTGTCTTTAATCTTGGGTAATGTAATTATGATGTGCTTTAGTGTGTGCTTCCTTGGGTCCAGCTTGTTTGGAATTCTCTGGGCTTCCTGGACTTCCTGGAAGCCTATTTCCCTTGCCAGATTAGGGAAGTACTTCTTCATTATGATTTCAAATAAGTTTTCAGTTTCTTGCTCTTCCTTTTCTCCTTATGGCACCCATATGATTAGGGTGTTGGAATGTTTACAGTTGTTCTGGAGGTTCCTTAGCCTCTCCTTGTTTTTTTTTTTTTTTAATTCTTATTTCTTCATACTGTTCTGGTTGTTCAATTTTCTGGCAGTTCTGGTTATTTCTTGTTTTTACATTTCATCTTTGTCCTTTTGGTGGTGTGAAGAGGCAACGTGTATCTACCTAATACTCCATGTTGGCCAGAAGTCTCTCCTTACATTCTTTTATTTTCTTTGGTGTCAATTGTCACTTCTCTTTCATCTCTTATTATATTTATTTGGGTTTGTGTCCTTTTTTCTTTATGAATCCTGTGAAAGTTTTGTCATCTTGTTTAGCTCTTCAAAGATCCAGCTTTTGGTGTCATTGATCTTTTGTATTGCTTTTTTACTCTGTATGTTATTTATTTCCATTCTAATCTTTAATGTTCTTTCTGTCTACTCAGTTTTGAGTTTGTTTGTTATTTTTTTGTAGTTTTTTGAAGTGTAAGATGAGATTGATTATTTGATATTTTTCTTGGCTTTGATTTAGGCCTGTAATACTGTGTAATTTCAACTTAGGACTGTTTTTCCTGGTTAATATAGATTTTGTCTTCATTTTCATTTGTCTAAATGCAGTTTTTGATTTCTTTTTTTATCTCATTGTTAGCCTCTTCACTGTTTAATAATATGTTATTTAGCCTCCATGTCTTTGTGTTTTTCAATTTTTTTGTTATAATTGATGTTTAGTTTCATACCATGGTGGTTGGGAAAAATGATTAATATGATTCCAGTCTTCTTTACTAAGTCTTGTTTTGTGTCCTATCATGTGGTCTATCCTAGAAAATGTACCAGGTACACCTGAAAAGAATGTATATTCTGCTCCTTTGAGGTGAAATGCTTTGAAGATATCAATTAATTATATCTGGACTAGTGTATCTTATAAGGCTGCTGTTTCCTTGTTGACAGAAACCTGGAAGATCTATCCATTCAAGCCAGTGAGGTGTTAAAATCCCCAACTATGACTGTATTACTGTCAGTCTCTCCCTTTATGTCCATCAAGATTTGTTCTACATATTTAGGTGATACTACGTTGGGTGCATAAAGTTTATAAGGGTTACATCCCCTTGTTGGATTGATCCCTTCATTATATGTAATGTCCTTCTTTGTCTCTGGTTATAGCCTTTGTTTTTTTTTTGACTGATATAAGTACTTCTATCCCAGCTTTTTCCTTCATTTCCCTTTGTATGGTACATCTTTTCCCATCCCTTTAATTTTAGTCTTTGTGTATTTTTTGTTCTGAGTTGAGTCTCTTGTAGACTGCATATATGTGGGCTTTGTTTTCTTATTGATTCAGCTACCCCATGTCTTTTGATTGGACCATTTAATCCACTTATATTTAAGGTGATTGATTATTGATAGGTATGCATTTACTGCTATTTTATTCTTTATAACCATGTTTTTTTTCTTCCTCCTCTGAAGGAGGTCCATTTAATATTTCTTGTAATACTGCTTTGGTAGTAATGAACTTTTTTAGCTTTTTCATTTCCAGGAGGCTCTTTACCTCACCTTCCATTTTGACTGATAATCTTTCTGTGTGGAATAGCCTTTGTTGTAGCTCCTTACTTTTCATCACTTCGAATATTTTGTGCCAGTCTTTTCTGGCCTGAAATGTTTTTGTTGATAAATCAACTAATAGTTTTATGGGTTCTCCCTTGTAAGTACTATCTTTCTTTCTCTTGCTACTTTTAAGATTCTCTCTTTGTGTTTAACCTTTGGCATTTTAATTATGCTGTGTATTAGAGCTGGCCTCTTTGAGTTTATCTTGTTTGGGACTTTCTGTGCTTCATGGGCTTGTGCAACCTTTCCCTTTACCAAGATAGGAAAATTTTCAGTCATTATTTATTTGAATAGATTCAGTTTCTTGTTCTCTCTCTTCTCCTTCTGGAACCTTATTATGTGGATGTTGTTGCTTCATAAGGTAACAACAGAGGTCCCTTAAACTATCCTCAGTAAAAATTTTTTTCCCATTCTGATTGGGTGTTTTCTGCTACTTTGTCTTTCAAATTGCTGATTCAGTGCCCTGCATTATCTAGGAGTCTTTTGATTCCTCTAGTATATGTTTTCATTTTCGGATAGTGTATTCTTTATTTCTGCCTGGTTCTTTTTGTTTGTTTGTTTGTTTGTTTTGTTTGTTTGTTTTTATGTTCCTTTGCATGCTGCTGATGTTCTAAGTTCGTGGGACATCCTTATAAGCATTGTTTTTGATTCTGTATCTGGGAGCTTGATTGTCTCCATTTCATTCAGTTCTTTTTACGGATTTCTACTGTTCTTTCATTTGGGGTATGCTTTTTTGTGTCCTCATTTTGGCTACTTATTTGTATTTGTTTCTGTATATTAGATAGATCTGCTATGTCCTCCAATCTTTGTATAGTGACCTTATTTGGTATGTATAATTGGGGCTCAGTAGCTCAGTTTCACTGATCACCCAAGCAGGGTGCTTCAGGAATTTCCCTTGTGTGAGTTATGTGAACCCTGTTGTTGTAGTTGAGTCTGGATTGCTGCTGGCAATCCTTAGGCTGGCTGACTATAATCATCGGCCCTGACCATAGTGTATGAGCCGCTGTGAAGGTGCTAACCACACAAAGCATAATACATCCCAGTGCGTTATGGTACCTGCCAACATCTGCCAACATTCCAACTTGTGGAATCGATTCCACAAGTACATTGATTCCACAAGTGGATGTCTTTAGTTGGCTTGGGCATGCATGGGAAGGAGCAAGCTGTGCACCAAGGACAGCTTCCACGAGCACTGAGCCTAAGGGCAAGTGGGCAAACTTTCACCCTTTTCTGTGAAGTTTATTTTTCTCATTTTCTTCTATGATTTATTTCTAATGAGCCATTTTTAAAAATTGGCTACTTATGAGAGGTGTATTTCTCCCCTGTCTAATATAATCTAAGTATTGATCACTCCCCTGATTTAACAGGTTTGATGAAGCAAGGCACCACCCACTCTGTGTAGCTATAAAAAATAGTGTGTTTGTTAAAAAACACAACTTTGTAAAAAATAATTGGGTCTGCTCTGATGTTGTCAGAAGCTTATCACTAGGTGTGTTGGTTCTGGGGTCTTTTAAGAGGGACTCTGGAGCCTTTTAAGAGGTCTATATCAGATGGTGTTGCCATAGCTAGTGTGGCTCAGTTGGTTGGGTGTCATCACACAAACCGAAAAGCTTTTGGTTTGATTCTTGGTCAGGGCACACACCTGGATTGTGGGTTTGGTCCCTGGTTAGAGTGCATATGGAAGGCAACCATTCAATATTTCTCTGTCATTGATGTTTCACTCCCTTTTTTTTCTCCCTCCCTTCTCCTCTCTGTAAAACCAAAAATAAAATAAAATTAAAAAAAATATCAGACACTATCTGTGACTGTCCCTGGGCAACCTGTTTGCAGCTACAAAGGGATCCATAGTTTGTGCATGTCTTTAGTTGGCTTGGGCATGCATGGGAAGGAGCAAGCTGTGCACCAAGAACAGCTTCCACGAGCACTGAACCTAAGGGCAGGTGAGCAAAAGTCTCAAGGCACTGGAGATCCACTTCTCTCTTCCTCTGCCTGCTAGCAGCCTATTAGGCTCAGTCACTGAAAGTGCCTCCGATAGTATGCAAGGTGCATGAGGTAGGTTCTCCGTGAGTCACCAGGTAGGGGAGAATTGTGTTCACTAGGTTAATACAGACTAAAACCTGGTGTCAGTGCTTAGTCTGAGGCCAATCAGCAAAAGTCCCAAACTACTCCAAGGCCAGGTACCACTCCCAGGTGCTCACAGACCTTTGTTCTGGGGTGGAGTCTCAGGAAGTCACTTGGTGGAGGCTAGCAGAGTTTATCATGCCCAAACAGACCAAGATTTGGCCCTATGAAGGGAGCACTCTGAATAGGAATGGTAGTGCAGGTCTGGTGTATGATGGGAAAAATTGCCACCGCCCTAAGGCCACAGAACTCAGTCTGCCCTGGATTCTTTCCAGAACTCCTCAGGAGCTGGAGCTCAGTAGGGCAGGGTGCCTGGAATTTGGGGAATGTGGCTAGTGGGTATCCTGTTGGGTGCGGCATTGTGTATTGGTCAGGGTTGCAGGAAGGAGGGGAATGGTCCCCACCCCAGAGTCACACAACTCAGTTTCTGAAACACCCAGAGTTCGTGGGGGCATCAACACTAGGGACTCATGCAGTTGATTTTTCCCAAGGGTGTGAGCTCTGTTGAGGGGGCCACAGGGAGTTGGGAGGGTGGGACTATTGTATTTATTGCATTCCCTCATGTTGATGCCATAAGGAAGGGAGTGCACCACCCCAGAAAGATGGCATCTGTGGGTTGTGTGGGAGAGGAACTCAGCACAGGACCCTGGCAGTTGTCCCTCAACTCTTTCCCTGGTGCCACACAACCCAGTCTCTCCTTACGTGACTCTTGTCCACCTGAGCCATGTTCCCTCCACTGGAGCCCAGGGTAAGTGTCTGTGTATGAGATTTTGTGTGCTGGACTTTTAAGAGGGCACTTGGGTTTCTAGCAGACTCTCTCTCTGTGGTGGGCAAATCTAGAAGGAAACATTCTAGATGTTGTTGAGGGTCAGTTGTTATTGCCATCTTCATGTACTGAGAGTACAACATTTATAATTTTGAAATAATAGAGAAGATTATTTGAGGCATGGGTGGGGTTGTGGTTGGGGAAATGACTGAATTACTTTTTTTTACATTAAAAAATGGAATAAATATTTTTAAAAAGGAACATTATAGGGAAGACCTAATAGGAGTAGCTAACAAAGGATTATAAACCTTGTGATAAAAGCTTGTTGTTGATGTGAATGTTGTTGCTCAGTCCAACCTAAAATTAAAAAAAGATATATGTTTTGTGTTTTTGAGAAAATTAAAAGAATGATATTGATACATTTAATATTGATAACCAATAAGTACTTACCTCACTTGTTCAAAACAATAAATTTTGATGGATCACATGACCATGTTTTGGGATGTTTAAAATCTGATTATACTGACATTTGCTTAAATATGCTTTGAAAAATAATTACTATTAAAAGTTATCAAATGACAAACATGTAGTTTTAGGGGCTAGTATTTTTTTTAATAGTCACTAGTATCTTTTTTGGCACAGTTTTTTGTGTTTATAAACATAGTTACTGTGTTTATAGAACTAAAAACTATACTGGAAAATATCACTCACCTTTATCCATTCTTAATCTTATGTATCCTTATTCCCAGTTCACATTTTTCTTCTACAGTAACTTTGACCCTTTTCTGTGAAGTTTATTTTTCTCATTTTCTTCTATGATTTATTTCTAATGAGCCATTTTTAAAAATTGGCTACTTATGAGAGGTGTATTTCTCCCCTGTCTAATATAATCTAACAGGTTTAACAGGTTTGATGAAGCAAGGCACCACCCACTCTGTGTAGCTTTAAAAAATAGTTGTGTTTCTATCTCCTCTACCTGGCAAGTGAAAGAATTATGTTTATCATTATGGGTAGATAATATTGATTTTATAAGAATACAACAATATTCATTTCTTTCATTGTGTTAAGAATAGCATTTGGATATAATTTTAGATTTTAACATTGTGATATATATTTCTATATTTTCAATTTTCTGTTATTGTTGCATTTGTTTTTCATGTGACTTGAATTATTTTTTTGTAGCAGAGATACAACATCAAATAATGTTTTATAGGTCTTGCTTTTGTGATAGTTTGGTAATGAGTTCAAAACAGCACCTAATAGTGTGCGTTATACCTAGTAGGTACTCAGGGATACTGTTATTGGTTAATTGATTGCCTGGCGATGAGATCAACAAATTTAAAAAGGCTAATAGGAGCCATTAATTTAGGTAGTATATTCTCTCTAAATAACTTGTATTAGTTTTTGAGATATATAAGAGTTATTTCAGTGTTTCTTTGATAATTCTATTCTTCATCCTCCTTTTTAGGTGTTAGCACATTATGGATATAAGATCAGTTTAGATTAAAGGTTAATATGCAGTGACATTAATGTAATAATTATGTCTAATTTTTGCAGGCATTAAAATATTTCTGATATGAGGTAATAATCTATGGAACACATTTTACTTTAAAATTGTATAATCTATAGATAATTTAAATTATATCCCTAACCAGTTCTGTTAATGGCTGAACTTAAACTGATCTCAGAATATTTTTATGCCAAATTCCATATTTTCACCATTAAATGATTTCTCCCCCTTAAAACATATTGCTATTATTGATTACCTCTCTTAAATGTAGATAATTATAAATTTTTGTATACTATTATAATACTTGATTTGAGTGAGCCCAAAAAATGAAAAGTAATCTTGTAAGAGGCTGTTACTTAGAGAATTTGATGTAATTTATAACTTTTCTCTTTTATATTGTGTTTAATTTTTTATTGTTGTTCAGTTACAGTTGTCCCACCTTCTCCCTGTTGCTCCTCCCTGCCCTGTTGCCCCACACTTCCCCCCAACCTCAGCTCCCACAGTCAATCCCCACCCCATTGTCCATGTCCATGAATGCTCTGTTCATGTTCCTTGACTTTCCCCTTCCCCTGCTTTCCCCTGTTATCCTCCTCCCCCTTCCCACTGGTCACTGTCAGTTTGTTCTTTATTTCTATGGCTCTGGTTATATTTTGCTTCCTCGTTTGTTTTTTTGATTAGATTCCACTTAAAGGTGAAATCATATGATATTTGTCTTTCACTGACTGGCTTATTTCACTTAGCATAATGCTCTCCAGTTCCATCCATGCTGTCAGGAGGGGTGGGAGCTCCTTCTTTCCTTCTGCTGCATAGTAGTCCATTGTGTAAGCGTACCACAGTTTTTGATCCATTCATTTACTGATGGGCACTTAGATTGCTTCCAGCACTTGGCTATTGTAAATTGTGCTGCTGTGAACCTTGGAGTGCACAGGTTCCTTTGAATTGGTGATTCAGGATTCTTAAGGTATAATCCCAGCAGTGAAATTGCTGGGTCAAAAGGCAGTTCCATTTGTAGTTTTCTGAGGAAATTCCCTACTCTTTTCCACAGTGGCTACACCAGTCTGCATTTCCACCAACAGTGTACTAGGGTACCCTTTTCTCCACAACCTCGCCAGCACTTGTTTGTTGATTTGTTTTTGATGGCCATTCTCACTACTGTGAAGTAGTATCTCATTGTGGTTTTAATTTGCATCTCTCTAATGGGTAGTGATACTGAGCATCTTTTCATATGTCTCTGGGCCCTCTCTATGTCCTCCTTGGAGAAGTGTCTGTTCAGGTCCTTTGCCCATTTTTTAATTGGACTTTTTTGTCTTCCCAGTGTGGAGTTGTGTGAGTTCTTTATATACTTTAGAGATCAAACCCTTGTCTGAGGTATCATTGACAAATATGTTTTCCCATACAATTGGTTCCCTTTTCATTTTGCTGATGTTTTCTTTAGTGGTGCAGAAGCTTTTTAATTTGATGAAGTCCCATTTGTTTATTCTTTCCTTTATATTCCTTGCCCTAGGGAACATTGGTAAAAATATTTTTGCATAGAGTATCTGAAATTATCCTGCCTATGTTCTTCTCTAGGAATTTTATGGTGTCACAATTTATATTTAAATCTTTCATCCATCTTGAGTTTATTTTTGTGTATGGTGTAAGCTGGTGGTCAAGTTTAATTTTTTTGTATGTACTATCTAGTTCTCTCAATATCATTTATTGAAGAAGCTATTTTTACTCCATTTTATCTTGCTTCCCTCTTTGTTTAATATTAATTGATCGTATTGACATGGGTTTATATCTGGGCTCTCTATTCTGTCCCATTGGTCTATGTGTCTGTTCTTATGCTAGTACCAGGCTGTTTTGATTACAGTGGCCTTGTTGTACAGTTTGACGTCAGGTATTGTCATCCTCCTACTTTGTTCTTCCTCAAAATCGGTGAGGGTTTTCAGGGTTGTTTATGGTTCCATATAAACTTTTGAAATTTACATTGTGTTGTGTTTTAGATTCTATTTACGAAAAATCTAAAATGCTATTTAACATTGTAAATAGCAGTTATAACATTTATTTTTAGTTTTTACAGTCCATGGATTGTTTTTCTATGTTTATTATTCATCTTGATTTAAAGGAATTTATCTGGAGTAAGATTAACCTTGCATATCATCAAGTACCACCTAGAATTTCTACTTTGACTGTATACTACTTAACTGATCTTTAGCTAGCTAATAGTGGAAAGTAAATGCAGTGTTAGCTCTCAGCTAAAAGAAGCCATGCATGTCCTCCAACTTAGAGAAAAGTAAAAAATTGCTTATGTTAGTTTAGTGATGGTTTTCTTAGAGGAGCTTTGCCACTTGTTTAGTTCATACTATTTTAAAAAAATATATTTGATTCTTTAAGTAAGTTTATATTAGCACTTAATGAATGAAACTAACCTAGGAATGTAACAAGAGAATTTGCCCAGAATTAATAATCAAGAGGGTGGTAAAAGAGATCTGCAAATAAACCACCAAGTAGATAAGTCATAAATGTTCAGTCTGAAACCTAGTTATTTAGAAGACTTCTCCCTCGTAGTCTAAGTGAGATCCATATACATCAAGCTACTTTGTATTAACAGTCTATTGTTGAATTTTTAAAACTAATCTTTTTTTAATTTTTATTTTATTTATTGTCCAAGTACAGTTTTCTGTCTTTTACTCCCATCCAGTCCACCCCCCAGTGCTCCACACCTCCCTCCCATTTCCACCCAGCCTAGTTTTTGTCCATGTGTCCTTTATATTTGTTACTGTTATCCCTTCCCTTTTCCCCCTGAAATTCCCTCCCCTCTCCCCTCTGGTTACTGTCAGCCTATTTTCTATTTCAATGTCTTTGGTTATATTTTGCTTGCTTGTTTGTTTTGTTGTTTAGGTTCCTGTTAAAGGTGAGATCATATGGCATTTGTCTTTTACTGCCTGGCTTATTTCACTTAGCATAATGCTTTCCAGTTCCATCCATGCTGTTGCATAGGGTAGGAGCTCCTTCTTTCTTTTTGCTGCATAGAATTCCATTGTGTAAATGTACCATAGTTTTTTGATCCAAAATAAAAAAATGGGATATCATCAAAATTAAAAGCTAATCTTTATCCCTCTTGTCAAAATATTGGATTATTTGTACTTGTATTTGGGTATATTAAAGTTCCACTGAATCAGTGATCTTATCTATATCAAAATAGCTGTTCTGCAAGTCATAATTTTACCTTCATTAGAATTTGGGAAATTAAAAAAAAACTGTTGTCTTAAAAATTATCTTAATGTTGCTCTGTAAATTATTTAGCCAGTTTTTCACATATTCACCAACCCTACTTTTGTATGTTAGTATAAGAGGTGTGGCTATTGCTCTTCTTCTTATTCTCATTTTCTTATTATGTAGATTAATAAGCAGATGTTTAGCTGACTTCTTAAAATTCATTTGGTTATTTGTCTTTCACCACTTGGCTTACTTCACTAGTG
The DNA here is from genome assembly GCA_004027735.1 of Carollia perspicillata. Classification (NCBI taxonomy): domain Eukaryota; kingdom Metazoa; phylum Chordata; class Mammalia; order Chiroptera; family Phyllostomidae; genus Carollia; species Carollia perspicillata. Next base: position 10,225 of record PVKM010004767.1, on the reverse strand, counting down.
TAATGCTCTCCAGTTCGATCCATGCTGTTGTGAAGGGTAGGAGCTCCTCCTTTCTTCCTGCTACATAGAATTCCATTGTATAAATGTACCACATTTTTTGATCCACTCATTTATTGGTGGGCACCTAGGCTGCTTCCAGCACTGGGCTGTTATAAATTCTGCTTCTATGAACATTGGGATGCATAGGTGCTTTTGAATTTTGATTTATGATTCTTAGGGTATAATTCCAGCAGTGGAATTGGGTCAAAGGCAGTTCCATCTGTAGTTTTCTGAGGAAATTCCATACTGTTTTCCACAGTGGCTGCACCATTCTGCATTCCCACCAACAGTGCACTAGGGTTCTCTTTTCTGTGCATTCTCTCCAACACTTGTTTACTAATTTGTTTATGATGGTGTTATGATGTTTATGATGGATACTATTCTCACTAGTTTGAAGTGGTATCTCATTGTGGTTTTAATTTGCATCTCTCTGATGACTAGTGATGCTAAGGCATCCTTTTGTATGTCTCTGGGTCCTCTGTATGTCCTCCTTAGGCAAGTGTCTGTTCAGGTCCTTTGCCCATTTTTTAACTGGGTTGTTTGTCTTCCTGGAGTGGAGTTGTGTGAGTTCCATATATATTTTGGAGATCAAACCCTTGTCTGAGGTATCATTGGTAAATATGTTTTCTCATATATTTGGTTCCCTTTTAATTTTGCTTATGTTTTCTTTAATGGAGCAGGAACTTTTTAATTTGATGAAATCCCATTTGTTTATCCTTTCCTTTATGTCCCTTGCTGTAGGTAACATATTGGTGAAAATATTGCTGTGTGGAATATCTGAGATTTTCCTGCCTGTGTTCTCCTCTAGGACTTTCATGGTGTTATGACTATTTAAGTCTTTTATCCATCTTGAGTTTATTTTTGTGTATGGTGTAAGTTGGTGGTTCAGTTTCATTTTTGTTTTCATGTACCTGTCCAGATCTCCCAACACCATTTGTTGAAGAGGCTATTTTTACTCCATTTTATGTTCCTGTTTCCTTTGTCGAATATTAATTGACTGTAGAGATTTGGGTTTACTTCTGGGCTCTCTATTCTGTTCCATTGGCCTATGTGTTTGTTCCTGTTGCCAGTATGAGGCTGTGGCCTTGTAATATGGATCGATGTCAGATATGGTGATCACGATCTCACCCATAAGTGAAACTTAATCAACAAAACAAACAAGGAAACAAAATATAACCATAGACATTGAAATAAAGAACAAACTGCCCTGGCTCATGTAGCTCAGTGGATTGAGTGCGGGCCTGCAAACCAAAGGATTGCGGTTCGATTCCCAATCAGGGTACATGCCTGGGTTGCAGGCCAGTTCCCAGCAGGGGACACACAAGAGGCAACCATACATTGGTATTTTTCTCCCTAACCCTTCCCCTCTAAAGATAAATAAATAAAATCTTAAAAAAAAAAGAACAAACTGACAATAACCAGAGGGGAGGTGGGAGGGGATAATGAGGGGAAAGGGGTAAAGGATTTTCAGGAACAACTATAAAGGATATATGGACAGAACCCTGCAGGGGTGGAATCAGGAGAGGGAGGTAAGGATGGCTGGGGTTGGGGGAAGTGGTGGGGCGTAAATGCAGACGACTGTACTTGAACAACAATAAAATAATTTTTTAAATGCTGTTTTGATCTCTTTTTGCACTGATACCCACATTTTATCTTTATAGAATCATTTATTCATTTATTAATTCAGTAAACATTTATTGTATTACTATTACTGCCAGGAATAATGTTTCTTTGTCACTGATTGTGTTTATTCTCTGTTATTGTTTACTTTTCATTTCCCTTTCAATTGGGTTTTAAGAAAGATTTTATTTAGTTTTAGAGAGAGGAAGGGAAGGAGAAAGAGAGGGAAAGAAACATCAATGTGTGGTTGCCTCTTGCATGCCCCCTACTGGGGACTTGGCCCGCATCCCAGGCATGTGCCCTGACTGGGAATGGAACCGAAAGTTGTTCTGAGGACCATGCTCAATCCACTGAGCTATGCCAGCCAGGGCTCAATTGGGTTTTACTAAGTTCTTTTATGTGAATACATGGTCTAAGCCACACATATTAATTCCAGAGAACTAGAACACCTTGAAAGTTTCTATTTGTTCATTTTGATGCTTTGAAAATTGGCATTACACTCAATTCCTGAGTCATTCCTATGGGAGTGTAAAGGTCTAAGGCTGGTGTGGGGGTGGTGGGCACAGATGTACAGACAGAATTAACATTTGTTGAATGCTTGCTATATGCATACTCTTCTGAGTACTTTAAATGTATTATCTCATTTAATCCTCTTAACACTATAAAATTGTTACTATTGTCCTCCCCATTTTATAAGAAGACTGAGGCTCGTAAATTATCATAACTCGTTCAAGGTCACACATCTAGTAAGTGTGGTACAGTAAGGTTTCAAACCCAGTTTTCTTGCTCCAGAAGCCCGTGTGTTGTTTTAACCACACTCCTGTTAACATGGTAATAAGAACACGTTACTTCCTCCAGATCTACTCATCCTACTGATGTCTTTTCCTACATACCTCACAGTCCAAATTTCTCCCAGACTTACTATTTCTCCAATATACAGGGTCCAGCACAAATAATGCCTTTTTCATTATAAAATCTTTTATTACAAAATTGTAAGCATGTAATTCTGTTACAGAACAATATCATATTCAAGCACACCATATGACATTTTAGGTGAAATGTTCAAATTAAAACTATAAATTATTACACCCATATTATTACCCTATCAACCACACTCAAGCAGCCCTTACTTCTGCAGGACCCTGTTGGAGGTGTCTAGCCTTCTGGTGTCTCTGGGCCACACCAGAAAAAGAGCTGTCTTGGGCCACACATTAAATACACAAATACTAATGAAAACTGATGAGAAAAAAAAGTAAGATTTTAAGTAAATTTATGATTTTGTGTTAGGCCATATTCACAGCCATTGTGGGCTTCATGCAGCCTGCAGGTCACAGGTTGGACACCTCTGAATCGTGCATGAATGAATGTTCAACTATGTAGTCGCCTAAGTCAGCAACTTTGGAATCATGGGACATTCCTCTCTCTTATACAACCCTCCTTGTCCAGTCAGTCACAGAAAATTATACAACCCTCCTTGTCCAGTCAGTCACAGAAAATTATTGCTTCTTAACGTTACTTGTATCTATTTCAGCCTCTCCATTCCTATTGAAATTGGGTTGGTTCAGGCCTTATCTTTTTCCATCTGGATTGCTGCAACAGTTCTCAACATACCTCTCTTCGTCAGTTTTGCCTACCTTTAAATCTGTATTCTGCACTGATAAAAGAGTGATGGTTCTAAGACACAAATCTGACTGCGACTCTCATTTATTATTTTCTGCTGGATTTTTCTAACTTTTAGGATAAAGTTTAAAATGTTTAGCTTAACCCATAGAATCAAGGTGAGTTTCTGCTTGCCTTCAGAGCCTCATCTCATGAACTCTTCCACTGGCACCTTTTGCAGCTAGGAACAGTACTCCTTTCCTTATTCCAGCATGGTTTCACATCTGTTTTGTATCCTGGTCTCTCTGCTAGGATTGCCCTTTCTTCTTCCCTTTTCACTTAGGCTTTCAGAATTAAGTTCAAATGTAAGGTGACTTTTTATGCCCAAGTCTAGAAACATACATCTTTCTCAATTTTCATTTAGCTGGATGTAACCCAGCTAAATGAAATACTGATTAGGTTATCTTACATATTTGTTCTCCTTAAAGTTTCTGTTACTACCTTTCTTTGCAGCTCCTTTCGTTACCATTCTGAGCTTCCTTTCCAGGTCTCTAACATTCTCTTGAGAAAGCCTGAACTGCCTTAACCTGAAAACTGTGATATCCAATTCTGGCCTTTTCTATATAACATTATTACTGGTACTCTTTTTCAAAAACAGTTATCCAATTCCTTGTTTAAAAACAAAACAGAACTTTTTTTAAAATTTTCCTGATTATAAGAGTAATGTAGTGTTATTGTTGAGAAACTGGAAAATTTAAACACAAAGAAAAAAATAAACGCCATCCATTATCCTCTCTCCAGAAATGACAATTCATAGTATTTTTGTGTATTCTCTTTAGATCTTTTATTTTATGTGTGTTCATGAATATTTGCAAGTGAAATGTGTGCATGTGTGTGTACGTACGTACGTATGTATTACAGAGTTGTATTACCTGTCACTTACTCAACACCTCCATTTGGGTGTACAATGTTGGCTTTATCAGTTATGAAGACTACTAAAATCTCCAAAACTACTTGTGGATTTAATTTTTCTCCTTAAATTTCTACCATTTTTTCTTTATCTATTCTGAAGCTGTTATTAGATACATAAAATTGAGTGTTATAATGTCATCTTGTTGAATTTACACCTTTGACATTATGAAATAACTTTCTTTATATTGGTAATAATTTTTGCTCTGAAGTCTGTTATTCTTATATTAATATAGTCACTGGAGCTTTCTCTTTTTTTACATTATATTTATTGTTTTTTTATTACCATTTATCCACCCTGTACCCTCTTCTACTCCACCAGTGCCCTTCAGTCACCACATTCTTGTCAATGTCCCTGGGTTCTTTTTCTTTTTTTCTTTTTTCTTGCCTCTTCCACCCCCTAAACCCTGCTCCAGAGCTGTAAGCCTGCTCTATCTATGAGTCTGTCTCTATTTTGCTTGTTAGTGCACTTTTTTCATTAGATTCCACATATGAATGAAATAACATGGTACCTGTCTTTCTCTGACTGACTGATTTCACTTAGCATAATACCCTCTAGGACCACTATGCTGTGGCAAATAGTAAGGTTGCATTCTTTTTTAGAACTGAGTAATATTCCATTGTATATATGTACCACCATCTTTTATCCACTTGTCTACTGATGGGCACTTGAGTTGCTTCCAATGCTTGCCTGTTGTAAATAATACTGAAGTAAAAACAGGGATGCATATATTCTTTGAAATTACTGTTTTGGGTTTCTTCAAATATATTCCCAGAATGGAATTGCTGGATTTTAAGGTAGTCCATTTAAATTTTTTGCCATTTTATTTATTTATAATTTATTTTTTAAAACTTTTTATTGTTCAAGTACAGTTGTCTCCATTTACCCCATCACTCCCCCCCACCCCAGCCATCCCCAACTCCAGCCCCTGATCCTACCCCCACTTGACTTTGTCCACGTGTCCTTCATAGATGTTACTGAAAACCCTTCCCCTCTTTCCCCCCATTATCCCCTCCCTACTCCCCTTTGGTTACTCTCAGTTTGTTCTTAATTTCAATGTCTCTGGTTATCGATTTTTTGAAGTAACTCCATTCTGCTTTCCACCATCAGTGCATGAGCATTCCTTTTTTTCCACATCTTCACCAATACTTGTTGTTTGTTGATTTTTTGATGATTGCCATTCTGACAGGTGTGAGATGATATCTCATCATGGTTTTAATTTGCATCTCCCTGGTGATTAGTGGTGTTGAACATCCTTTCATATGTTTATGAGCCATCGCTATGTCCTCCTTTGGAGAAGTATCTGTTCAGGTCCTTTGCCCATTTTTTAATTAGTTTTATTTTTTTTAGCTTTGAGTTTTAGAAGTTCTTTATAAAGTTTGGATAGCAACACCTTATCAGATGTATCAGTGAATATGTTCTCCCATTCTGTGAGCTGTCTTTTAATTTTGTTGATAGTTGCCTTGGTTGTGCAAAAACATTTGGTTTTAGTCCAATTTGTTTACTTTTTATTTTCTTTTCCTTGTCCAAGGAGATATATCAGAAAAAAATATCGCTATGAGAAAAGTCCAGTATTTTACTACTTATATTTTTTTCTAGGGTTTTTATGGTTTCGAGTCTAACATTTAAATCTTTAATCCATTTTGAGTTTATTCTGGTGTGTGGCATAAGAAGGTCGTCTAGTTTCATTTGTTTTTTTGCACATATCTGTATAATTTTCCCAACACCTTTTACTGAATGAACTGTATTTTATCCCTTGTATGTTATTTCACCCCAAATACTAATTTAATATAAAAGCATGGGTTTATTTCTGGGTTTTTGATTCTGTTCCATTGATCTATATTTCTGTTTTTATGCCAGTACCATGTTGTTTTGATAACTATGGTATTGTAGTAAATTTTGATACTAGGTAGCATGATTCCTCAACTTTGTTCTTCTTTCTCAAGATCATTGTTGCTATTTGGGGTCTTTTGTGGCTCCATATAAATTTTTGGAATATTTGTTCTAGTTCTGTGAAATATACCATTGGTATCTTGATAAGAATTTCACTGAATCTGTAGATTGCTTTGGGTAGTAAATTAAAAACTGTATTTTAATTTTTTATTTATTGATTAGAGAGAGAGAGAGAGACATCAGTTTGCTGTTCCACTTGTGTATGCATGCACTGGTTGCTTCTTGTATGTGCCCTCAGTGGAGATTGAACCCACAACCTTAACTTATCAGGACAGTGCTCTAACCAACTGCGTTATCCAGCCAGGGCTGGTTGGGATGTTGATAAATTATTGAAAAGAAATTTGATATTTTGGGGACTTGGTTTTATGACTTGTTATGTACGATGGCATAACAAGTGATTACAGTGAGATATTTCATCTAGGATCAAATTTGCCCCATTAATGAGGTAAGACCTTGCATAATACTCTACCTGATATTCCATTAACTATAAGGTTTTCCAGTCTGGCTGATGGAAACTGGTACTACTTCTAGCCCTCTGTGAGTCTGAGAAGTACTTTAATTTTTCTGCTGATCCTTTTGCCTAGGGTAGTTTCTTCACATGTATGATCAGTGATCAATCATTACTCAGCCAAAATTTGAAGGATGCTTCCGAAGAGCTCTTAAGTTCTTTCTCTGTGTATTACTCTTTTTTCTGTTGCTTTATCCTGTTAACTCCATCCACCTTTTACCCCCTGGTTCCCAGCTTTCTTTCCTCAATTTAGGAAGCTCCACAGGCCCCACTTTTGTTCCCCCTCTCTGGCCTGTGGCCTGGAAATTCTCTTCCTATAGCAATCTGACTCAATTGTGAGGCTTGCCTTGTTTGTTACCAATGTCTAAGGGATAGCTGACTTTTTTCCCTGATATTTAATGTCTTGGAAAGTATAATTTTATATATTTTTTCTATTCCTTTATTGTTTTCAGTCGGGGTATAAACCTGGTTACTGTTAATTCTATATTGGCCAGATTCAAAGACTAATTTTTACATTTTATGTAATTTGTCAATATTTAATTTTGATTGTTTCCACAAATGCCCTCTTCACCCAAACATTTTAAAAAATACTGCCCATAATTCTCAGATATTTGTGTGATTTTATCTTTATTTATATTCAAACCTTTCAGTCCATTAATGTTGATATTTGATATAGAGTCAGAAATCTGTTTTTTTCCCTTTCTCCCTCTCTCCCTTCCTCTCTCCTTTTTCTCACTCCCTTTCCTTTTCCCTTTTTTCTTTCTGTGTGTATTTTACAATTGGTTAACTAGTTGTCTGAACAATAATTGTTACATAATCCATCATTTCCACAATGATGTTACGTTTCATTCGACTTGCAGTCCTATACCTCTTCCACTGAAAAACCTATAGATTCTGGAACTGGTACTAATTTATTTCTGTAATTTAATAGAATGTAAATATGTAATTTCCTAGTAGGTAAGTCCCCTTTATTATATAACTTAACTTTTCTTGGTTATCCGTTCTTCCAAATTAACTTTGTAACTCTTATCAAATTTCCAAAACAAGCCCAAAAATACTTCTTGGTTTTTTAAATTATTGGAGTTTATTTCAGTGATTAGCTACCTATAATATTTAGTATTTCTAAGAACTTTCTAGTCATTTAAGTTCCTTACTAGACAGTTATAGTTTTTTCATATAGGTATTGTGCATGTCCAGTTAACTCTTTCTTTCCTAGGTGTAACTTTTCCTTCCTTTTATGAGATTTTTTCTAGTATATTTTGTAACTTGTTGGAATTGATATATATAAAAGCTATTAACATATTTTCCTATAACTGCTAACCTTCTCTTAATAATTATATACTTTTTAAAATGTTTTTCCTCTTGGGTAATTATGTTCTCTATAAATTTTGGAAATTCATTCCTTTCTAATTTTTAAATGCTCTTTTATTCCTGCACTGAACATAAGTTTTATAACAATGTTGAATAACACCATCTCTAGTGAGCATATGTGTATTTTTTTCTAAAGGAACTCCTGTTCAAATCTGCTGTGTAAAAATGGCATGCAGTTTACCTCACTCAAAAAAAAAAAAAACTGGATAAAAAGAATTTCTACCATAGCCCCTGTACGTTGGAATGAAAAAGGAATTACTTGCTCTTCTCTTTTCTTTTTTTTTTCTTTCCTTTCCTTTTCTTTTCTTTTCTTTCCTTCTCTTTTCTTTTCTTTTCTTTCCTTCTCTTTTCTTTTCTTTTGGGTAATGATTTTGATATAATGAATATTTTGTGTGTTCTTTTTATGTCTCTGTGTATTTTTTTTTTTTTTGCCTCTAAAAAGTCCTTAGAGTAGTCCTGTGCATAAGGTGTTATTAAATAAGCCCATTTTGTTGTTTTTTTAATGATTATAATTGATTGGAGACTTCAATAGGTTTTTGTCAACTTTAAGTTTTATGTTATTATTTCAAAACACAGGCATGAATACATCTTTAGATTTCTGGTTAAAAAACACAATTTTATAATCTTTTATCATGTTTATAATATATATCTAAGGGTAATTCTAAATATTTTAACATATTAAAGCATCTTTGATTTTTTTTTTAGTGTCTTAGCAGATGAAGTTAATTCACCATTATCACCTTTCTCATGGAAGGTAAGAGGGTATTAAATTATTATTACACCTAATATTTTGTCTTCATTTATTTACTTAAAAGAAATTGTCCCATTACAGGCCTTAGAAAATCAGAAAGATCAAACAGGTGAACAATGGTGGCCAGAATCTCAACCTATAATTTGGCATAGTGAAGAAAGGAAGCGGAGCAAACAGATTAGAAAAGAATATTTCAAGGTACTTTAAAATCGTAAAATATACTTTGAAATGAATTTTCATTTTATCATTTTTATTTTATGTTAGTAAGGTAGAATATAACTTGTTACATATAGTAAATGTGTTATCTTTATTTCCTACATGTATGTGATACAGATAATGTGATCCAGTTATATTTATATTTCAGTAATGCCAAATAATTAAGAATGAGTAGATCAATCTGAATTGTGGTTTACCAAATTCTTTACAAGAAAGATGTAATGTTTTCTACACTGCCAGTTGTAACAATATGTGATAACGTTTTAAAAGAATTACCCCCAACGCCCTGGCTGGCGTAGCTCAGTGGATTGAGCATGGGCCTGTGAAGCAAAAGGTCGCTGGTTCGATTCCCAGTCAGGGCACATGCCTGGGTTGCAGGCCAGGTCCCCAGTAGGGGACATATGTGAGGCAACCACACATTGATGTTTCTCTCCCACTCTTTCTCCTTCCCTTCCCCTCTCTCTAAAAATAAATAAAAATATATATTAAAAAAAGAATTACCCCCAAAAGGTCTTCATTGGATTTGTTTCAATAAATAGTTGACAATTAGCATTTAATTGTTTTTATGTAAATAAGTGTTATTCATATGGTTCTACAAAAGATTAAAAGTGTTTTCCCTGCCATTTTATTATCTTCTTATTATATTAGTAATTTCATAAGGTGGTATTTTAACTAAATTAAAAGCTGAGAGCACCTGGATTACCCCACATTTCTAGTTAGCATAGTTTTAATGAAATTTTACTGTGCAGACCTTTGTAAATATTATCTATTTGTGGTTTAGGTCTGCTGATTTGCAGATGCCAGTCATTGGAATTGGAATAATCTTTAGTACTGGTCAGAATCCACTATTGGAATTTCTGACTCAAATTAACAGTGCAAACAAGCTACTCATTCATGAATAGCAAATTCTCTTGTCTTACTGCACCTTTGCTGTTTACCAAAACCTAATTTTCATTTAATAATAATAATTTTATCAGCATGCATAGTTCTAAGCTAAATTATAGGTAGTAATTTGAAGTTTATATCACTAATAAATAGGAGTAGATTTCATATTTTTCTCTGTTTGCTAGCAGTGGGTCTTCATGCACATTGATCTGTTTCCTTATATGGGATTATAACATATATTTGGAAGTAGCATCATATGACCAAAACAAAAATATTTAAATGTGATAAGAACTATGTGATAAGTTTCATCCTT